>JBCFXI010000565.1:0-139786 GCA_038496175.1 Ampulex compressa | reverse complement strand
ATATATATAAAATTTAAGATAACATACTAAAAATTTAAAATCTTGATCATCCAGTACCGATCTTTAAATCGGCCGAACAAGTATATGAATTTTCGAACGGCTCCTAACATTTGGATCGAGTAACTAAAGCGTATTCGAAACGTTCAAACTTCGGGCAAATAATCTATTTAAAGCGACGTATCGATCATGTTACGTGGCGGGAATTTACCAGCAGCAAATTACTTTCTAGCAGGACCGAAACATAAATAATTTATTGCCAGGTTTCCCAAGCATATAGTTGCCCCACTAGCGAAACGCCGAAAATAAATATCGCATTTGTCTGATAAAATCCAAGGGCGCTTTACGCATTTTGCAATGTAAACGACGGACGGCACGCAGACATAAAGATCGTAGGCATTATTCATTTTTTTTTTTGAGCTACATTTACACGGATTCTTGGCATGCGAATGTAAGCACTGGAAAATCTAAGAACAAGCGGGAACACCTTGCGTGCCCGCTTCAGACTTCAGGGGTGCGTTTTTAATCCAGTTTGCGCACCGAGACTAATACTGCAGAATAAGAGGCGTGGAGTGTACATCCGGTAGCATCGAGTTATGATAATACCGTAATAGGAAAGAAACACTTTCAACCGGTGGTATGAAATCACAAGCGCCTGGTCAATTATTTACATCATACACCTCCTACAAAATACCTATCGAGTCTCGAGAAATAATTAGCTACAATCAGTGGCAAAAGAGTGACTACATATCGCGACATATATTATTTGAAAAGATTATAAAGATATATTGTTACTTGACGAATATTTGCATATTGATAACTTATATACAGTTACTTCTTGCTTTTGACATAGCTACGGTACGGATAAAGCTATTTTCGCGTCGCACTTACCCAGAACTTAGGATTTCTAACTAAGTTTTCGCAAACGGAGGCACTCGTTGTTCTTACGTGGCCTTGGCAATTTTGCGATAACTCGCGAAGTACTACCCTCAACAAATACAGCACTGCCCGGCCGCTCTGAATGCAACCGCCCGAACTGTTACTGCGTATTACGTTACAACAGATAAATTTAGCATTTCTTTTGCACAGAACCTCGTTGTACCGCTGCCAATACCGCAACGCGGAATTAATTGGCCGCTTGGAAGGGGACCAATTCTACTCGTCGAAAAATCTCGATCGTGCGCACCTCGATGCTTCATTTCTGATTCACGTGCCCCGATGCTAACGAATCTCGTGCATGAAGCATTGTCTATTACTGCCTCCGTCTCGTCTCCTTAAATATCAATGTAATTGCACGATCGATTGCACGTAGAGATCGCGCGATACGCCTGCATGGTTTTCTCGAAAATCTAGGAATAGAATAGGTCAATATCTTGTCACGTTCATCATCTCTCTCTCTCTGTCTCTCTGTCTCTCTCTGTTTCTCGCTCAAACAAACAGATTTTTTTCGGACGAGTTGAAAAGTACACGTTCTCGAGGAAAAGTGTTTATGATATTACACATGTAATCTCGTCGATTCACAGACATAACAACGCAAAGCGCAACGTCATAAGCAACACGTCATACGGTCTAGCCTGTGGAAATCCGAAGGATATAGACTATAAATACAGCGTGAATTACAGCTCGTTGCAGGAGAAGAATTATTTACAGCGTAGCATTTCCGCGGACAATGTTGTAATACGTTCCCGCGGTTTCAAGCCATCCGACAGGCACGACCCGGTTAAGCGAAATTTCCTTGAAAATCTTACATCGAAAATCCTCCACTTCGACATGGTGAGTACGATGAATCTGACTTTGATATTATGGCGTACATATATTTTAGAGGCACGTCACTACTTTACATTGAACATCGATTGAATCGTTATCCTAAAATTGTTTGTCGATCATTGCGTATGTCACATTAACAAATTAATGTTCTATTCTTAGGAGAGCGGTGAAACAACTCCGATTAACTTGCAAAAATTACTCACTCCGGCCTCAGATTCGCACGAGCTTCTGCAATCGAAAAACAGTAGGTCTTATTTGAAATTTCACGTAAAACGAACTATTTGTCACAGCCATCGTACATTAATAAATCCGTCTAATATAATAGAAAATCTAGATACGATGGGTAGCTGGTTTGATAAATGACAATCGCAAATTCCTTAAAATACTTATTGCGAAGAAATGAAATAGCGCATCATCTTTTTCAGAAAAAATGTTTGCATCCTCGTATTTTTATGCACCCACCCATCCCACTGTCGAAGATCAAGTCGAACTCGCACGACGAATCTCGCATTCGCTGAGCGACGTTCAAAATATGAAGAGCAAAGGGCAGTCCATGTACGTGAACAGGAAGAAACGGTCCGTCAAGTGGATTCACGATGGAAATGGTAAGTGGATGATGTACGTTCTATGGTCAGACAACGCCTCGCGGATATCGTGTATCCAGTTGAGCACACGATCTATTTATGATCCATCGTAAATGCAATACATGATATTACGCTATTGAAAAGACTAGATATTGTGATTCGCGGTATAAAAATCTTAAACACAAACAGAATAAATTAATAATACAGTACTTTACAAAAATTGGGATATTTGCACCTACTTTCTTTGTATAAATCATTGCAATATTTTTGATTAGAACGTAATTGAGCTGTCGATGAATATATTTCAGGCATAGAAGATGAAGAAGAACCTTCATCCCCTGCTCGTAAGGTATAACATTGATGTAGTTATATTCAAATCCGGTAATCGATTAGTGTAAATTTTCATTGTACCGCTGTAACGCTGTACTGTCTTGATTAGGACAAACTGCCTTTGAAATGCGTAATGAATCCACATGGAAAAGTATTGGACATACATGGCATTCAGGCTTTAGGTGAAGAAGTCAATATCGAACCGATGCCTAAACACCCTGAGAAACTCTTCGATATCGTTCGTGATTTAAATAATCAAAGAGGTCGCGGTGAGCATCCACTCCAATTTACAATCATAATTCGAAATTTTCAAATAAATGTGCTAGGATAATTTACGTTTAATACGCATGCTTCGATCAGCAGTATATTAAAAAGATCAACGATAGGAGACTTATAAAATATTTTCAAGTAACGCGTAACTCGTAAGAATATAACATGAATTGAACTGGAAGGTAATAAAGCCAATTCATAGGTGCTGAAATATTCGCGAAACGCAGAAAACGATCAGAGAAATGGGTGGTTGACACAGAACAGCCACAGACTCCCAGTACTCTTGGCACACCGAAAATTCCTTTCACAAAACCGGTGAGACTAACTCGGTAACCGTTCTTTCTCATTCGCACAAAATTCTATCTTTATCGAGGTATTTTCTTATTTAACTCAGGAGTTGAATGGCAATTCGAAGTATTCGAATCCGCCGCCGCTCACACCTTTGGTACCTGCCACGCCAACCGAAAAACCGTTTTACAATCCCTTCACGGTGGATCTTTCGTTGGACCTCACAAATCCACCCACAACAGGTGCGTGAAAAGTAAACACATATACATTCGACGAGTCCAACACCGTCGACTCCATACCACGTTACTTGGCAGTCCCAACTGGCAGTGGTCTGCATCGTATTTATTTTAGTGTACCCGAGTTTTAATCCGGGAACGAACAACAATGTTCCCAAAAGCTTTGAGCGGGTAATGTCGAAGAGTTATCTATCCTCGTTGGGAGCTAAATTTAATGCCACCATACCACGACGCCTTCGATCTGTGATCCAAACACACGTGTATATATAGTATCACCTCGCGAATCGCGGAACGGAATGCTCTAGAAATGCTGACGCGTCCGACATCAATCCGATGGAAAGATCAATGTTAGAATCGTCTATTGGCACTTCGATAAGGTTCAACGATCTCTGCAGCTCCGATTGGCATCCGTTATCGATGTTATTCAATCGACGCACCTCTAACTTTTTCCGAGGTACATATCTTCAAGAAATCTCGGCTACGATATGGTACATCATACTCATGATAATAGTACCGGGAGAAGATTAAATTCGTTTTACGGATTAAGCAAAATTGATCTAATCGTACCGTGGCAAGATCGAAAGGATTTTACTTTCCTATCGTCCCTCATTATCATTTATCTCCCGCTAAAATCTTTCGCAGCATTTTACACGACGATAAAGCATCGGATTGCGCGAAAATCATGTCTTCTTATCCATAAAGCGGCAAAAATCACGATTCTCGAGGAATATGGAAATACGAGGGTAAAGCGTACAGATCGTTTATTCAAAGAAAAAAACGGCACAACTCCTTTTTCATTATCCTCACGACCAATCCTAACAAGGCGAGATGACTTTAACGCGCACAAGCATTAATCCTCATTCTCATCCTAGATCCAGTTATTCGCGCGATTGCCTTCGAGCTTGCGAATATCCGCAGAACTAATAAACCCTTAAGGGCTTCCTATGTCAGCCGTACGGCTCGTCTCGTGATTTCTGATATGAAAATTCCAGGCAGAAACCGAGGTCGGTGCAATGGCAACCAGTGCGGACACGCGACCGAGGTGAAAAAGATTTACTTGAGGGAAGTGGCGGTCGGTACAGACTCTGATTTCCCTCTCGACAGATCGCACTCCTCGATCGTCGAAAAATCACGGCGCATCACCTTCGATTCTGATAACGAACGTCGCACCAGCGGCCGGCATAACGCGACGGGCCAGCAATTAACAGCCGCTACTAACATTAACAGGCGCTCCAACGGGAATAACAAGTCGCTGAGCAGGCCTAACTTTTCCAATGCGCAGCACTTTACTAACAAAGAGCCGAAAGCACACGGCAAGGAGCGATACCTCAAGGATTTCGGCCAGAGTAACTTTAACGGTAAGGAGAAAATGGCGAGTGGCAACGAGAGCGAGGAGAGCGAGTACACCCCCGTGCCGGTGAAACAGTTGATACAAGAATTCGAGAAGACCTGCAGGCCGGTTATGCAGTACAAGCAGATCAGTCCAAGGGTGATCCCGATCGTGCAGCAGTGCCCGCTCGATAACGACATAGCACGATTCTTCGAGACCCGCAATACAGTAAAGTACACTCCCGAGGAGGACTACACGAGGTGAGGCAGACTGGAACTCCTGATCCATGCATAAAACACCCATAGAACGAAATTATGAATATTTCGAAATATGGTGTAGATATATCGAGAAACTACAGGGTACATAAGTAGTTCTGTATCGTAAGGAAGTTGACGGTACTGAGAAAAAAGATTATAATACTGAGCGTTATCATAAGTGTCTCATATAATCTCATATAATATCATAATAGGGGACTTTCCGTATAACCTGTATGTTCCTTTATTAAATTTTTTTCTTACTTCATTCTTGCCACCGACTGCTTAAGTCGTTTGGCCTATGACCTACTGTTTAAGGTGGGTTCTAAACCACCAGAGCTACAGTATACATATCAGATAGAAGGAGCAGAGGTGATGGGCGGAATTTGAACTCCGATCTTCCGCGCGCTTTTATTAAATTTGATGAATATAAATAGCAACGTGCAATTTAGATACGATCTTTAGGTAATATACTTTTAAATTGAACGATTCAGAGATAACGCGACAGGGTATAGAATTTCGTTTTGGTTGAGAGATTATAGTGTTTGGAGATCGAGGTTTCATTCTAACTGATCATGCAGAGTAACCGAGCATGAAGAATACGAGGAACCTGTCAGGTCGCATTGCAACAACGGTTACGTTTCCACCGACGATACGGAGTACACGAGCGACGACAGCGAATCGCAGATCGAGGATTATGAGACGGAGGAACGAAGATATCGGGAGGAAACGACATCTTCAAACATAATGAACGGCCAACAAGACTATTCTTCGTCGCTGTTCCAGGAAGAATATTTCGACCGACGACGGTCAACGACTTCGCAGGAATTGGAAGCGCTTTACAAAAACGAAGAGGCGAAATATATTAATGAGGACTCCGAAGTTCCACCCGAAGCGAAGTCGTATTTATTATCGATGGTGGCGTCTCAAGAAGATATTCTAGAGACGATAAAGCATCTGCGTAGCACACCCGTTCTGGACAATCTCATGTCCGTTGCCTCATCGGATTGCAAGTTCAGTGACGTATATCCGGACGTAGGCAAGTTAACACGCATGCGCTTTTAGCTGCTTCTCTTTTAACGATCCCCCGCGAAAGCTTTGAATGCCACTAAACTATGGAAAATATATTTAAGGCCAATGTCCTCTGCTTTCCAATGTCCGATCGAATATAATAGATACGTGCTCGAATCTTTTTATTAGCCTTTCTCTCCAAGCAGAGGATGCTGTGGGCGAATTTTACCTCCTACCCCGCAGGGGGAAGAAGTACGAAAATTCATACGTACCATCCAAACCTTTAAATCATCATAGATTGTACATTCGATCCTTTTCACAAAATGTGAAAAGCCATTCATATGTAATGCAATATATTTGAAAAGTTTTTGTACTATTCGCAGGTAATAAGTTATACGAGAACAATACTTACAACGGGCCTAAACTAGCGAGCCTCCACAACCTGACGAATTACAACACGGCGCCGCGCGGATGGGACAAGTCACTGTATTACTATCGGCCAATCAAATTCGAGAAACCCCAGGAGATCGTGTACTCTGATTTTTAGGTCTAGCTTATTTGTTACAACTCCGATCACCAGCCACTTCGGTAAGCTCCTGGTATTCGTGAAGATTCGTAGTATTGATAGTCATCGATTTATGTCGAAATAACGTTCCTTGATTTCTTAACTTTTAGGAAACGAAGAGAGAAATCCCCAAACGTATCGGTGACAAATATTTTGACTTTGTTCCTCGCTGATAACATGTTCAGTTTCTCCGTTGCCCCAATTTATGTACCGACGATAACACCAAAAAGTATGCCATATGAAAAATAGCGACATTATTTTTTAATGTGTTTTAAGCTTCGTTTTGCTTGGTATACCTACCTCTCCCAATATTGAGACATTGATGTTTATTTATGCTTTTAAAAGTGTTACACTATTGCATTTTACTTTATTATATTATGTGAATAAATGTTGTTTTCGTAATAATGGCTCCAAGACTTAGTGAGACACACCCCCAAGAAAGAAAAAAATATGACCACTTAAGTGTGATAAGAAGTAGCATGTACAAGTGGAAACCGCCACTTAAGCATGCTACACCAGTAAGTCCATTAACACGCGTTGCCTACTTTGCTGAAAAATGGGCAAACGTTACAAAGGTCCGGATTCTTATCGGCGATGAAGTATTTACTCCGTGTGTTTATTTCCACTTCTATTGGTCGTTGGAAAAAAAGTAACGCTCATTCCAGATAAACCTTCAATGCAGCGAATTAAAACTATCAATGCTGCAAATGAGTTTTATTTGCGTTTCTTGTTCACTTAAGAACACCGTTATATACCACGATATATCAACGACATTAATTTCTGCGAAAAAAATTAATTCATTAGTTGAATGTGATAAATCTTCGTATCAATGCAATGTGGACCGGTATAGAATGAAAAAAAGAATGAAAAAACGCGAGATTTAATTTATATCAAATGCCAACTTAGATCAACACATGTATTATGATCAAATTGGCACAAGTAATAGTAGATAATATTGTATAATAAATATCGATCATCGGTCATCATTGTAATAAGAGCTCAGTTTCTAAAGTGCAAACGAGATAAAATCACCGGACAAAGTTTATCATCCATCGAAATATATCAGGTGGAATACGGGACAAAACATGATAGCGATCGACACTGACATCACAGATACTAATTTGTCTCCTATATAAAATCAAAAATTATCTATTAAAGAATATGCGTTAACAAAGTACATCTGCGGTCATTTTTAAAGAAATATATCTTAATAAAAGTTCATATCACATCGTCACTAATGTTAAACACACGTAAACAGTATTTCAGTTCAAGGTATTCTACTAATAAATTATGATTATCATAAAAATTGACTAAACCCGTAGATCGAAGAAAACAATTTAAATCGCGTAAAACAATTTAATTGAAAGCATTAATTTAATAATCACACTCGTAAAAAAAAGAATATACAAACTCTGTGTACGTCGTTACCGCCAAAATATTGCTAGATCTCAACGTTCTCCCCTTCTCTATTTTACCAATTTGACAAAGCACCCCTCTTGCATTTGACGCTAAAAATGTACGCAACTAACGGGAATGCTATCATACCGGCAACAGTAGCAGAGTATTGTATTTGTGACTCGTTAAAAAAGGCTAAACAGCATCTAAAAATAATATTAAGACGAAGACAGGTGAGCGTTACCTAAGTAACTTCGCGCGATTCCGCTGGCTACGCCTTTGCATCAAGTGGTCAATGTACGGAGCTTCTATCTCGCGTCCAATCACAGTGGTGCGTGATTCGAAAAGCAGTATAAGTATAAGAGGGTGGCAGCCATTATCTCATTAGCCGCACGCCCGTGCGTTCCGAAGGCTTCGATATGTCAAGACGTAGCCTACTTCCTTTCCTTGCACTCGCGTTATTCCAGCTCTTCGCTTTCGGAGGAGCGGCAAGCATACCGAGGCACCGACCGACGAGTACTAAAACTTGTGGCTACGAGGTACGCGAATTGATTACTAATTTCATTAATAGATTATTCAACTGCGAACCCCGTCTATTGTCTCTAGGATCCGTGACAGAAATTTGCGTTTTGTATAACAAGCAGGATGTCGCCAGGAGAGCAGGGTATTTTCAGTAGTGTTATCGAGTAGTGCGATAATCGTATTGATGAATGGATGCAATGGATAAAACAAAAATTTGTTATTTTACTCAAGATTAGGTCTGTCCGCATCCGCGATCTCTCATAGCTTGTTTACGTACTTGCTTTGCTCACAGCGCAATCCGCTTTTTCGTTTTGATCGGTTTGTTTATAATAAGGATCGACATACTTTGATAATGTGACAGTTTTACTTATAGATTTGTATAAAATATCGAAATATTGTCCCGCCGACGAATAATCGAGATTCATATCTAATTACAGACCTGTCATGCTGTAGATCCACATAAACTTAATATACACTTAGTACCACATACCCATGACGATGTTGGTTGGCTGAAGACGGTAGATCAATATTATTATGGAAGTAAGTATAAAAATAATAACAGAAATATTTATTATATACTTATTGCCAATATTTACCTAAAATTTGTTTCTTTGCTTTCTCTAAGGTCGATCTACTATACAAAAGGCAGGAGTTCAGTATATAATTGACAGTGCCATTCAAGCGTTACTTGCCAATCCTGAAAGGAGGTATTTAATGAAAAACTTCACAGGCTTTTTTGTATTCATGCACATTTTTTGTATTTCATTAATTCAGCATCAAATTAAAGTTGAATCTACAATCCATGTGTAAAACTTTTCAGAGCTACTAAATTTATTTTGGGGTTGGTTCAGCATTTAATTACCACATTTATAACAATGTTATTTCGTAACATTATCACATTTAATAAAGCACATACCATCGCTTATTATATTTTTAATTTACGATTTCCTTGCAGTAAGCCTTTCTAATTTTTATAATATGCTTCCAGGTTTATTTATGTCGAAACTGCCTTCTTGTGGAAATGGTGGGTGAGGCAAAGTGAGAAGGTAAAGGAAGATGTAAGAAATTTAATCGATGAAGGTAGATTGGAAATTATCGGTGGAGGATGGAGTATGAACGACGAGGCTGTTACTCACTACCACTCTCTCGTTGATCAATTCACCTGGGGATTCAGGTATGTAATTAAATATATAAGCCATTTTTTTTCTAAGTTCTATAAGATAAATTTTGAAACAGACATTGCTATTATAAATAAGAAAAAAGATACTTATGTCTAATTAATATCAATATTGAGCAATTTTTTTTCAAGAGTTGATTGACACTGCTTTCAAAAAGAGAAAAGACTCACAATATTTCAAATAAAAATTGTGATGTATTATTCAAATATAAAACACCTATCACTCTGATTTTAAAGCATTTGATTTGAAGGCATGACTAATTACATATCGTTAATGTATACAGACGTCTCAACGACACTTTGGGTACTTGTGCAAGACCACGTATAGGATGGCAAATAGATCCCTTTGGACATTCGAGGGAGCAGGCATCGATGTTCGCTCAAATGGGATTCGATGGCATGCTTTTCGGCCGGATCGATTATCAAGACAAGTCAAAAAGATTGCGGGAAAAGAGCATGGAGTTTATCTGGGAAGGAAGTCCCAGTTTGGGTACGAATACATTCAGTTGCCGATCAAGATATCGGTCTTGAGATTGACAAAATAAATAAGTTCATATATTGCAGGCAAACGTGCAAACTTGTTTACGGCTGCAATGTACAACACTTACAGCCCTCCACCCGGCTTCTGCTTCGACATTTTATGTGCGGATGAACCCATAATTGATGACGAAGATCTTCCAGATTACAATGTTCCTGAGAGGGTATGTACGATCTATTTCTTGTAAAACACTGTACTTGGACAAATGCAATTTTTGAAATAAGATCCCCCTTTACGAACATTGACATCAATTATACATATCTCGTTTGCAATGGGTAATTTATTATCGATTCATTTTATCTTTTCTGAAATTACACAGAAAATTACATAAATTCGCGACCCTATTTTGTATTCTTCTGAATTATTGTTTATGAAGTTACATTTACCCATGCTTGGCAACGCTAAATACGGCCAATTTGATTCATTCCGAATTTGTATAGTACATTGATTAATAACCGACGGAAATTTGTTT
The DNA here is from genome assembly GCA_038496175.1 of Ampulex compressa. Taxonomy (NCBI): domain Eukaryota; kingdom Metazoa; phylum Arthropoda; class Insecta; order Hymenoptera; family Ampulicidae; genus Ampulex; species Ampulex compressa. Next base: position 129,050 of record JBCFXI010000565.1, on the reverse strand, counting down.
GTGTACCAGATCGAATCATTTCTGAACTACGCGCATAAGCAGAGCACTTATTTCCGGACAAATAATATCATATTAACAATGGGTGGAGATTTTACTTATCAACACGCGGAAATGTACTACATGAATCTGGACAAACTGATAAGGTACTTGCACTAACTTTTCGAATCGAATATTTTGCGGCCGATATAATCGTGGTAGTAGCGCTGGTAATAGAACAATAAAGGGGAGGAAAGCGTCACACAATCCCACAATAAACCCTGGTGTTTCTATGGTAAGTAAAAGGCATATGCCATCGGCAGGTGGAGCACTTCCTGGCATATGCACGAAATCAGGCAAGGTCGTACAGGACTAATAATATTATCCTCACGATGGGCGACGATTTTCATTATCAGGCAGCTGATATGTGGTTCAAAAATTTGGATAAGTTAATTAGGTAAGATACCAGTCCGATAGAGGCATTTGAAGGTGCAGTATTATCAATTCAAATGAAATACTTGAGAACTAATAGTAGAAATTTACTATGTTCTCCATCCTATTTGGCTATGAATAATATACATCTTTTAGTTCTAATCAGCTTTCAATACTTTTACTCTATTAAATTTAATTTCTAACCGATTATATACACTTTGAACCATTTTGCTTTGAAAAGGTGACCGTACGCTTATTTATTAGCTTCTGCATTTAGTAATAATAATAGTATTTTCAGCATCAGAGTTCTTTATCTGTAATGAGACTAGGGGGAATAATAAATGTTTGAGTAAATATGAATGTAATTGTAATTAAGCCATGGCGCATAAGATTTCGTGGAGTACGAAATGTGACTGTATAATACTGAGTAAAATTGGATATCTCCTACAGTGATAAACATATGTTTCTAGATACGTTAATGAACGTAATGGGTCTACAGTAAATGCGTTTTACTCTACGCCATCCTGCTACCTGAAAGCATTGCACGATGCGAATATGGCTTGGCCAACGAAAAGTGACGACTTTTTCCCATATGCCAGCGATCCGCATGCATACTGGACTGGTTATTTTTCATCAAGGCCGACATTAAAGTTCTTTGAAAGACAGGGCAACAATCTCTTGCAAGTAAGATACAGAGGAATCTATATATGTTTGTTACATATTTGTATAGTATTATAGTTGAGTAAAGTACATTCTATCAAAAAATAAATCATCATAGTGTAAACATTAAATTCATCTAAATTATGTACGATTACAGATAAGCAAACAACTGAGTGCACTCACCGATCTGAAAGATCACGATAAGCATCTGGAACATTTACGTGAAGTAATGGGAGTTATGCAGCATCACGATGCCGTGACTGGAACAGAGAAGCAGTTAGTTGCAGAGGATTATGCACGCTTAATGTACGAGAGTATGCATCATGCAGAGGATTTAGTGGCACATGCAGTAAAGTAAGACAAATATAGATTACATCCAACATAATGAAATTTTTCGAATACTAACATACTCAAATTTCGCGATGGACAATTTGCATTGTCAAAACTTCAAAGTAATATTTAATAACAATAATAATACTTTCAAGATGTATTCTTATTTCAATATATTGTTATTATTAGGAAATGGTCCAAAAAGGGCTCCGAGGGTGCACCAGAACCATCTTACAAAATGTACTCTTGTTTACAATTGAACATTAGTGTTTGTGAGCCTTCTGAAGAAAATCAGAACTTCGTTGTACCCGTGTACAATCCTTTGGGAAGACAGGTCACAACATACGTGCGTCTTCCAGTACAAGGAAAGGCTTACACAGTCCGCGATTTATCGAGTGAGTATATTTTGTCATAAAAGTATATTTTTTCTGCAATGATTTTATAAGTGACAACAGATTAGTACAGAACAGTTTTTCACGCTATGAAAACATTTTTCAAACTAGCTGATAGTGAAGTAGTTTCGCAACTTGTTCCTATCGCTGAGGCTGTGACGAGAATAACTGGAAGAATGAGTAAGGCAACGAAAGAAGTGGTTTTCCGAGCAACAGTACCTGCTATGGGTTACAAAGCTTACGTAGTTATGGAAAAAACCGAACAAGAAAGCCACCAATTGAAGTCAGCTAATTCCATCGAAAGTGAAGTAAATATAAAATAAATTTTAAAAGACATATTTAGTATTTATTTCTGTGCTTGTTAAGAATATTTTCAAATTTCTTTATCTGCAGATTTTTATCTTTGGGAAAAAACAAATTTTTTACAACAAATAATTTACTGGAGATTAAAAACTATATTGTACTAAGCAGCATTTAAACTTTAATTTGCTTCTTCATTTTAGTCGTTCGACATATCCGTTAATGATGCTGGTCAAGTTGTCGTGCATAATAAGAAACAAAAGGATATGGATTTCGTACAGTCCTTCCAATATTACGAAGCAGAAGAGGGCAACAATAGAGTATTTAAGAATCGATCTTCTGGAGCTTATATCTTTAGACCAAAAACAGTGACCGCTAATAACTTTGCATATACAGGACATTATGTTATTCACAAAGGTAAATAATGAAAGAATATCATTACCAAACATACAGTATGTCAAACAGACTTTATTAATCCTGCATGCATGTACAGGACCAGTCGTACAAGAAATTCATCAAACAATCAACGAATGGATCAGCCAAGTCGTTCGAGTTTATACGGGAGAAGAACATGTTGAATTTGATTGGCTCGTTGGTCCAATTCCTGTTCAGTAAGTATTTAAATACTATATCATCTTCCATAAAATACCAATGATCACAAAGAATAATTGAAATAATGGTTACTATGTTATCAGCGACAAAATTGGCAAAGAGATTGTAACAAAGTATACCAGTAATCTTAATACCAACGGAGAATTCTACACGGATCTTAATGGGCGTGAGATGTTAAAACGTAAGAGGAATTACCGTCCAACATGGGAATTAGAACTGCACGAGCCAATATCTGGAAATTACTATCCTCTTACATCCAAGATGTCTCTAAAAGACGAGGACAAACACCTTAAACTCAGCGCTTTAGTTGACCGTGCGCAAGGAGGAAGTAGTATAAATGACGGAGAAATGGAAATTATGGTAAAGTAGTTACAAATATCTTGATCGTCATTAACCATACTGCAATACGTAAATCAAAGATGGCTTTACTATATGTACCTGTCTATTCTTGTTATTATAACTTAAATGAAATCATGCTTCCAATTAACATGATTTATCCAAGTACTTGAAAATTATAATTGATTTGAATCTTTCAATTACCAGCTTCACAGAAGACTTCTGAGGGACGATGCCTTTGGCGTCGGTGAAGCACTGAATGAAACTGCATTTGGTACAGGTTTGATAGTGAGAGGAACGCACTATCTATTTGGAGGCAGTACAAAGAAATTGGACGCACTGACATTGAAGGAAAAGAACTTGGCACTTGAATTAGAGTTACGATCGTGGCCGCTTGTTATGCCGATTGAGCATGATGCAATAAATACATGGTGCAATATGTCTAAATTGCAGGTACAACTCGGAAATATAAATAATATGACTAAATAAAAGGTATTATATTCACTAATCAATCTTTTCCAATTAAATTTTTTAGAACTCAGCACTTGCCAAAGTACTACCACCGAATGTCCACATTCTTACTCTTGAGCCATGGAAGGACGGAACTTTATTACTGAGGTTGGAGCACATATTCGAAGTAGGAGAAGCTTTGCAGTTGTCGCAACCTGTTGAAGTTAACATTCAGGTCAGTATGGAATACTGTACATACTTTCAATTATCAATTCTAAGCCATATCTAGTAGTAAAGAATATTACTGCTTACTATATCCGTAAGTTACATAAATGTTTGTCAAATTCCAAAACTGTTTAGAAAGCACAACATCATAATGATAATAATAGATAAGATATCTTGATGTCAATCTGATAAAATTAGTATGCACTTTAATGTGTTTGCCACCTACACTTCAGCTGTAAACGCTTAATCATATTGTGGATATAATAGATTGGTAAATAGGTTTTTATCTGCACAGGATCTGTTTTCAACATTCACGATTACCTCCATTGAAGAAACGACACTGGGCGCTAATCAGTGGTTAAAAGACAGCAATCCCTTGCAATGGGAGCCTGAGACAAACGATGTTCTGCAGGAACAAGAAACTAATAGCCAGAGCGTAGAGATTCAAGGAAATGTTATAAATGTGCTGTTGAAACCAATGGAAATACGCACATTTATCTTAACGGTGGCACGTCACGCTTAGAATTGAAATTTTTAGAGAAGTTATGTTGATCACTTTTAAACAAATTTTTTAAACAATTACATTTTTATTTTTTTACATGATGTTATACAAGTATTGTCTTCACTGCAAGACTGCATCGTAATAAATGATTTTACAACAGAATAAAGTGCATTCTTTATTCCATGTCATCAAACGCATTTTCGTATGTTGATCATAAAAAAGTCTCCCCATATATTTTTTTAGCTGCTATCAATAAGCGGTATGTTCAAATATAAGAAACGTCAATCCGATGTTGTCCAAACCTCCTAACCTTTAGCGATCTAAATGAGCTTAAAGGTATCCCTTCCTTTCTTTACATTTATCATGTTCAGGATAATGCAAATAATATATCTGCGATGTCATCTGCGTACGATAAAATTATTAATTTGCCGAAAAGCGGTCACGCTGTGCGAGGAACCACTAGCAGACGTATGCTAATAAATAGCCGAAGAAGTAAGTGCATCGTTTTCGAAGAAATTTCTTCGCACCACATATCACAAAAAGAATTGCATTATACTTCACGTTCGTGTGATATTTTTCGTCCCGTGATCGTAAAAATTGCTTTAACTTGAATAGTTTAATCGCTTATTACACGCTTATTTCGAGACTCTTGCTTCAATAATTCGATTCTACAGATGACGCAGGGAGATGATAATACATGGACTCAAACTTTAATCAGCGTGACTCCCGAGGACGATGCCGTACTCCGAGAAATTGCCGATACAGCTTTGCTGTCCGCGGATGCTAGCACGCAGCTTGAGCTGAATGCTGAAAATATCATCCACAGACGACCTCTAAATTACAAGCACATCGTTGATCCTCGAGAGTTAGAGGACGAGCCTACGAGGGATGCGCAGAATCAAACGTATCTCCAAGGTGTAACGTTCGTGAACATACCGATTCAATATAAAGATGAAGCCGTACAGACAATGTATATGAGCACGCCCTGTGCGCCCTTCAGACATTTTAAAGAAATCATGAGTAAGTCATTGAGTTCCATCATTAATTGTTCCTACTCGATTAATAAAAATATTTAAATTCATACACGGAAGTTAAGGGAAATATTCCAGACAAAAATATAATAAATGTTTTTGCTTTCATGAAATAAATCCTACTTCCAAAGCACGGTACAATCTGTATTATTTCACTAACGGTATAGATATATTCTTAATCGAAATATACATTATTTATAAATTATATTGTACCCCGAGGTATGTCATGATCAATGATAGCGGATAATGTGAGATACAAGTTCAACGTTTCAGCCTCCCTCAACGACAGCCCGATGCCGATATGGAAAAAGAACAATTTTGCACAAACCATTCTCACTTATGTCGTCGACACGGAACAGCAAGTAGTGATAGACGGTTTAATGGCAAGCATCGAAGAGGAAGACCACGAGAAATCGCCATTCGCAGTTAACGAAAAAGAAGCAGCAGAAATCTCTGCCGACGAGATTCTCAACTTCATCTTGGATCGTGCATTCTGGATATCCGACCCGTCCAGCCGTTTGCACGCTTCACTGGTCAACGAGGAAGCGCAGACTTCTATAAGATACAATTACAGCACCAACAAAGTGGTCTTAGACGGAGAAACGCAGACCGGCCTGACATGCGAACCCAAGCAATCGAACACGAAGCTACTGTCGGATTATCAGGAGATCAAGGAGTTTGCACGCGATTGTATAGAGAACTGCGTCCATATGGCGATCGATTGCAGAGTCGTGGTGGACGAGATAATAGACGAATTGATCGATAAATCCGCCGAGAGGATTAGGTATCCTATGAAAGCTCAACAGACCCAAACCGTGGCTAGCTATCGGCTGAATGGAGAGAAGGAGGAAGAAGTGTTGCGCAAACTGAAGCGCGATGTCATCGTCGATCCTTTCGAATCATCGATCGTGGTTATTCCACTGATCGACGATATATTGCTAAATGTCTGCGAGAAAGTATCGATAAACGCTCAGTCTGCGGTTAAGAATATTATCAAGATGATACTGCAGAGGGTGGCTGTTATAATCGTTAAACTCCTGGAGATTCGAAAAGAATCACGACGTTAGTTTACAATTCTATTATGGCATTAACATTGTATTATATTTACTAGACGAAAAGAAGGATAATATTTGACAACAGCTGTGGAAAAATACTTTGCAATTTTTGGAAGCACAAATATTATAATATGCTATAAAAATGAATTACCGTATGAATATTATTACAATACTTTTATGCTCGAAGGTAATGTCAGCGGTAAAAATAACTGCGGGATTATTTATTCTTGTATATTAACGTAATAAATCAGCTACATTTTTTTATATTTTCTAAGAATGCTAAAGACAAAACATCACGTGAACAAGGAACAATTGCAATACTTACGATATTTTATATCGAATACCACTTGAATGAGGAAATAATAAGAAATTATATATATTGTTCAAATAATTCACACTTGGCGTCATATAACACACTTGAAAATGTATCGTTCGTCACACACCAGTAATTCACATTGCATTTAGCACGAGTAAGATTCACTTCAACCACTTGTGATAATATCACGTTTCAATAGGTAGTCTCTAAGGTTCACATGGCTCCTAAATTTCTGCAAACATAAGAACTACGCTACAGCATTGCTATATTAATTAACGCAAAGGTAATACTTGCGCAACCAGTTCCGATTAAAAATGCCTCCTCTTATCTTATAATTTAGCAAAACCTATGGATGACATATTTGATCAGAGGAGAAAGAAGATTGTAGAATCTATGGCGGAAAAGGAGACGGAGACCATTTCGACGCAGACCAGAATTGCCGGAGTACCGGAAGTCACGAAAATTAAGGAACCGAGAGAAGTAGTATGCTGCACTGCCTGCAGAAGACATTCGACTTGTCATTGGTGCTTAGCAGCCCAGGAAGGTGGCGATGTACCTGAGCAAGAGCACAAAATATTGCGCACCCAGGACATATTGCTTGCCTATAAACCCTGCTACGTCGTGGCGACTTCATCCGAGCAAATGAAGAACGCGGAACTTGAACGAACTTTTATACCCGAAAAAATCAAAGCACCGCCCTTGCAGCCACTTCACATTTCCGAAGAGTCCATCCGAGCATCGAGCGAAACAGTCAGCGTACTTCTGAAGCCCAGAGGACGAGTAAAGGAACGAGGCAAGCACGATAATTGCGATTGCAAAATTCCTTTCTATAAATCACAGGAAACGGTGGAATTAAAAAAAATTTGAAACCCATTGTCTGTCATTCATGTTGCGCAGATTCTGCGAGCGGTTGGTCTTTTATTATCGATACTGCGTTGACGGAACCTTGGTCTACCCACGGTAAGTACAAACTCAAATGTTATGCGTAGACAGCACGCCATGCTCTGTCTATGTCTATATTTGTAATTTTCACGGAAATTATCGACTTCTTAAATACATTAGCACGTATTTAAAACATTGCTCTGCGATAATGTAAGATGTATACAAATTGTGTATTGATTATTCAAATACATAAGATATAATTAAGATCGTTTTCAGGTTTTTTCTCTTTAATGCCGAACTTTTTGTATAGGCGTGTCGAGTAATTCGAAGAGAGGTACGAGCGGTTCTTCTGCGGAATCGGATGTTCAGTCAACTTGCAAACGTTCATTAACGTCGCAAAGCTGCTTGGCTTCAGAGGCAGAGAAAGCATTGCGAATATTAAAGAACACGTTTTGTACACAAGAAACATGTGCTGCGCTGTCGTTAAAAAATCTGAATGAAGGTCAAAGCGAATGTATTAAATCGACGTGTAGCGGTGGTTCGTGCTCGCTAGGAAATGACATAACGAGAGCCGAAATATGTACGAAGAAAAAACGTGTGTATTGCAAGCGACAAAATGGCGCGTGTATCCCATCAAGAGTATATCCTGTCCGAGGTGCGCCACTTTGTCGTCGAAAAGCGATTGTAAAACGTAGTGAATGTCAAGTTCCCGTCACAGAACGTACAAACGATTTTAAAGTAATTCCTGCTTATGCTTGTTCTGATTCCGATTCTTAAGGTACGATTACTTAAGGATACCGGTTACAGACAATTGTTTGACAAAATCGTGTGTTGTCTCGCATTTAATAACGTTTTACACCGCAATTTAATATGCATTCGATAACGAGTTAGAAATCAGTATTAGTCAAATTCAAAATTTCTTTTTATATGTACGCATTGATACATATAAAGTATACTTATTTTTGTACAACAATCAACAATCATGCGATATAGTAGTCATCTTAACTATAGTTAATTGTATCGAGATGTCATTTATAAAATTTTTCATTTTATCAACACAAAACAGCAACAAGAATCAACATTATTGCTCTCAGAATATGCGCTATACACGTACATTCACGTTCTTTGCTTGTGTTTACGTCTTTCGTACAACTACAATATAAAGATAATATCAAACATCAAGTTAGGCAATGCATTAAAAAGGCTATGGTTTTTTTGTTCTCTGAGTGATGAATATTGAAGATCCGCTACTTCGAAGTTACAAAATATTATTCAATGTACAAAAGGAACGAAAGCATCTTTCACTACCACAGTGAGAGATTATGAGTTGCTGCGTTCCAAACATTGACAATTTATTGCATAATGATAGTACCAAGGAGGCACTAGCGTGGCTTACTGAGCCAGCTGTAATTGTGCCTAGGCAAGTATGCAAATTAGAATTTGGCACAAAATAAAATAATATGTATCAGAGTATTATCCCTCTTTAAATACATTACTTCTTATGCAAACTATATCTATGATATTCATTCTTTAAACATTTGTGTGCTTACAGTCGATGCATCATGTAAGCACATGGATACAAATATTAACACATAAATACTTAAGATAAGTATAAATTACAGTACGGTTGCATGAAAATGTGTAAGATTGTACAAAATGCTATGTAATTTTTTGTTAAACGGTTTTTGCGTTCTGCCTTTTTGGATATATAATATAAGAGTAAAAAAATTTTTAGTGGAAAAATAATTATTTATACCTTGTTTTAGCACAATTCCTAAAATACTGCGAAATAGTAATCAGAACATGTAGTATTAATGTAATAATATACAAAACATCAGATGCATCTGAAATTTGAACATTGACACTATGCAAAATCGTTATCCAAAATTCTCAGATAAATATTCATGTACTGTATCACTAAAACCTTGAAAATAAGACGCTGTACAAATATTAGGTCGAATATTGTATTCTATATGTGGCATAAAATAAAAAATGTAATTTTTTTTACACATGAAAATGTAAACTACAATATTGAACCTCACATTTGTACACATTTTAATGATCATTATAATTTATGAATTGTAACATTAAAGACGTTCGTTTTCTTCGTCTTCTTCACTTTGTAATTCTTTTGTAGTTGTCTCTGTCATCTGCCTCTCTTCTTCGGCGAGAGTAGGGACCTTATTATCATTCACATTATTCCATGGTTGGATTTCTGCAGATCCAAACAGCCAAAATAGAACTGTAGCAGAGGTAAAGACTGCTGCAGATAACCAAAACATGATACGCCATTGTTCCACGCCATTCTGCAACATAATACACAGTCCATCAATTATTATGCATATATTGTGATATATAATAATTTGTCACATATAATTAATTATTATATGCACCTGTTCATTGGTCAATGCTCCAATAATTGGAGGTATAATAAATCCAGGAAAACTGCCAAAGGTGTTCATAACACCATATAAGGAGCCGGCATAATTTGGAGCAAGATCTTGATGATTTTGTAAACTGGTTTGACATGCAGCTCCATTAAATGTCAATGCCAGTATTAACATTACTACAGCAGTTATAGCATCACAACCAGCGTATGTCATTATAAGTAAGCATATTGCTGGACCCATATGTGCTGAGAAATTAATTTAATTATTCGACTGTATCTTGCTTACCAAACATCCTTAAAACCACAATTTGAATTTAATAGGACACCACTTACAGAAAATCATAAATAATCTTCGAATCCACACCAAGGTTAACATCTTCTTACGTCGAACATAGTCACCTGCTGCTGCAAACACTACACCAGCACCAAGTCTAGCTATATATGGTGCTCCTGTCACTGGTCCACCCTAAGTATAATGTGGTTTAAACACATTGACTTTATATCCTAATCCTATAAGGAAATTATGTAACTGAAGTATACCGTTTTCATATTGAAACCTAGAACTTCCAAGGTGTACTTAGGCCCATTAGTAGCTATGAAGTATATACCCCACATATTGGCAAAATGGGCCCACAATAAAGCTAAGAATGGCACGGAAGTAGCAACAGCTTTCACAGGCAATTGTACCTTTAATATCATCATTATTTATAATACCATTTCTGAGCATATTCATAATTTGAAAATACGTACATTTTCTTATTATAATACTAACCTTTTGTTTTGAAACCGTACTACCTATATTTTCTTTTATATATGCTTTTTCTTTTTCTGTAATTGTTGGATGTACATCAGGCGTGTCGTATATAAGGAACACCCAAAGAGCATAGAAGACTAGCATAAGCCCACTTGTAACGTAATACGCTGCTTTCCAACCTAAAGCACTAATCACTTGACCACACAGAGTAAATGTGACCACAGTTCCAAATGGACCACCTTTAACATAATTGTTTATTATTGCATACATCACATTTAACATGTAATATGACATTTTAGAAATAAGCTGCGATACCTTGCATTGTCCATACAAACATTCCTTTCTCACTAGGTGGAACCCATCTCGCAATCATCGCATGAAGGGCTGGATAAACAGCACCCTAAAAATCGTTAATGAACATAATGAAAAATTCATGTTTTCTTATCACGACAAAAAATAATCAATACAACTGATATGTAAAATAAATTTTACTGATATAAGGATATAACATGTGCAAGTGCATTTAGGATACTACAGGGTGCAATATAAGGATAACTTACTCCAAAGAACCCCATCAAGAAACGTAGTACAAAAACGAAGCCATAGTGAACACCAGCAGCCCAAGGCATCAACAGGTTTAAAACCGCAGGTATTAATGTGGCAAATCTATGTTAACAGTGTAAAGTTGGAGTGTGACTGGCTGGATATTAACCAACAATGAGAACAGTGCGATAAAAAATATACGTGTGTACTTACGCTACGACCTTGGACCCTCCGTACTTTTCAGCTAACATCCCTGCGGGTACGCTAGCTGGTAGTACACCATAAAAATATCCAGAAAGCAATAAGCCCTGAATGTGTTGATTCCATTCATATCGTTCGCCATACTGGAACATGTACGCAAAATATTTTGAATAAAATTATGTACAGATATACATTATTTTTTCAAAGCACTAAAAATTCTGTATCTTTGGGAAATCACTTTTATAACAGTCTTATTCGTATTATAAATAAAGAAATGTTATTAATAAACAGACTTACATCCATAATTTGTGTAGTTACATTACTGCTCATTTCTTCTGCGTGACACGCAGCACCTCTAGTTCCATTTTTGCTGGTAGTGTTTACCATCGCAACAATGATGATGGATAGATTAGTACGAATAACATAGGAAAACATACAAGCCAAAAACATCATTGCCCCTAAAATTCCTCTTCGAGGTATACCCTCTGTAAATAAAAGTTTTACTTAAACGGTTATTTACATTCATAAGTTGGTTACAAATGCAAGTAGAAGCTGGTTCATTAATAATATTGATAGACTGAATAATACTCTTATCGAACTTACAGTACGTGTTAAAATAATGTAATGAATATATTATAAAACGATATTAAAAGCGGGATTGTATTTAACTTCTTACAATAGTACATTTCGAATAAAACTTGTAATCACGAATCATCATGTAGTAGTGATTGAGGTATCGTGTTCGCGATACACGACACTTATAAATCTCCTACATAATGCTCTCCAACTGCGTATTCGAACTTTGAAACCATGCTCAACTTTTAATAAACGTAAATCACAGAACTGACGCATCAATGCATCTGTTCCAGTTAGGTTCGCTTGTTCCATCGCGCGCAATTTATTCCGAAATCCGTCTTCGTCTCTATCGATAATAAATAATTTCTGATAAGTAAAAGCATTAAAAACTAACATTATTTATGATCGAAAACTGTGGAAAATTCAGTGATTACTATATTTAGTATGTAATTATTTCTTTAAACGAATCGAGTCTTTAGTTCTAAAAAAAATATTTGCCACTAGTGCCGATAACTGTATCTTTCTACTATCTTCATAAGGTTAAAAGTACATATAAATTTAAAACTATGGTGTGATAGTTTCGATGTAAGGATATTTAATTATTTCGTAGGCTTAATAAACTTTTCAAGTGTATTATTACGTCACAAAGGAGTAACGGTGTTAAATACTTAGCGATGGCCGCGAATATTTCACTCATTTTACTTCCCGATGCAGACTATCCTGATAAATGATGCTTTGGCATAACTTCCAAAAAAGTGCATTCCAAGCGCAGAAAATAGCGCAGAACAACCCTGACCGTGTTAGATGCAAGTATGCTCAAGGAAGTTCCTTGTTTATATCAATGCAACTCGTGAATCTGAACGAGGACGCAAAGCGCATAAATTTCTGATAAACAGTTACTTCTTCATGGTGACGTTACGAACGATTGTTGTGCTAGATGTTCAATATTCATCGAATATAATGAAAAAGTACGAAGAGTCCATAGTTTCAAAGATGGATCTCGCCTTTCATCTCATTTTCTCATAGCATATTATGATTGGATAACGCGCCGATAATTCTTATCCGGTGCTGTCCTCGGTGAATGACCTGCGAGGATCCTTGTAGCACGTAAAGGCGCCACGAACTTACATAATACGCGAACAAAAGTTGATGAAAGCATATATGTGCGGCGACAAGCAACAAAGTGCCATTACAGGTACAAGTGCAACCGATACCTTGTCGTTGCATAATACATTGTTTATCGTTCATAATAATTATGTGGCGGAAGGTTGAAGGCCAAACCTGATAATCCGAGTAACTATCTGCACTTCTGATACGTATTTCTGTTTATTATCCAACGTGTATATATCCGCCTTGCTATATATGCATATTTGTTTATCGAACTAAACCAGATATTATATAATTGGTATTCGATACCAGTGTTGAACCTGCGCGATATTTACGCCTTAACATCCTCTTTACGGGCGAAAGGGAATTTGTTAAAATAAACGAAACATTCCGATGTTTAGGATAAAATTTCTTTTGTAAATCTTTTTTTAAATCCAGTGGAGAATCGCTCGCGTTGGATGACCGTGAACGTGTTACGGACGTGTGCGCTTAGTCTATTTTTGCGATCTACCACGGGAGATCTCTAATAAAATAAAACCTCAGATTACGTATGGGTAAAGACGAAAAAAAAACTATTCTTGAACAACCGCTTCATCAGTATTATCGTGTCTCAAGTAATACCATTTATATCTTTCCTCGTACACGCGATCTGTGCAATATAAGTTTGAAGGTGGTAAATAAAACCACCATACTCTTCATTTTTACATCAGACAAATCCTAAGCTACCAGTAATATTAACTTGTGGCTGAACCAAAGTATTACGTAAAACTTCAGGCTGTTCCATAAAGTACGATAAAGTATCTTCTTTCGATGCGTCGGCATAAATTATGGAGCGTCGAATGATACCGTCATAATGAGTATGTATCCACTTCGCACGACACCTCAGACAATTCTCGTAAAATACTAAACGTATGTATTTGCCTTGCGTCTCGGAAAAGTATTAACGATTACCGTCGATAAGGAAACGAATTCATCATTCGCGCGTTACAATCTGATCTTCCGCAGGGGCAAAGATTGGAAATAAGTCGTAACGTCAGATCATTGGCATTTTTCTGACATTTTGTAACATCGCATTGCATCTTCGCGAATCAGCGTAAATTCGAACGATATAAGTTAATGTGCACGTACCTTTGACCTTCCGGAAGGGAGCCATTTCGTCTTCTTGTCCGTACAATTGGCCGAGCTATATCACCGTGAGAACGGCACGTCGGCCCTTTCACTCCGCTCGTTTGTTCCTTCCCGTTTGAAAACCACCGCCACAAATCGTGCACGAGTGCCCTACGGTTACTGAGGTTAGTCCCCGGTTGCGCGAATCAGCAGTTTCTACTCCGTGACATTCGATCGATTGGCGGACTATTTAGCCGGGGCAAAACTACGTCGTGCCCCTCGCGGGTACTCGATAATCGTGTGTCGTGTTCGTTCGGTCGGTCCACCCCGTCCAAGGAATCCGTCCTCCTCGAGGCTGAAAAACACGCGGTACGCCGCCGGTACATTCAAATTCTATATTTAATCTGCCGCAAAATTAAGATTGTCCGGGCTTGCGCAACATTCTGAAAGCGATTTCCATCCGAGAAAAGCAATTTCGGTTGTTCGTAAGCGAGTTTCGATCGATTTTCGTCGAATCATCATCACCTTCGCTGGCGCACAATGCCAAGCAGAGGAAGGAGGGGGGAAGGGAGGAGAGGTCAATGATGCGTATGAGCCGTGAAAAGCTTTATCGTAAACTGCGACATCGGTAATGAGGATCATGCGCGGGGATTAGACGTCTGCGACGTGTCAACGGTTTTTGGAGATCCGGTTTCTACGGCGGTACCCGCTACTGCTCTGCCGCGAAACGACCTTCCTCGAAAGGCACTTTGCCCTTGCATCTCTCTCCGTGCAAGCCGTGCCAATGCCAGTACGAGTATCCCTCGAGGAAAGGCGATTCATTACCGTAGGACTGCTGACTCGAATAACACGATGTTACCAATGAAAACTTGATTGCAATAAAGATCGGTCTATCGCTGCTTACGAAATATTTGTCCAAGATGTGTACTCGCCGCGAGTTTTAACGCAATAAATTCCAAGACTACAGCACTTTGCCCACGCATAATTACATGAGATTACTTATGTGTATGACGTTAAAATATTGCGTATAGTGAAATTCATGGGCAATGTTTTTTGTCAATGGGATAAACGTTATTAGATTGGTGGCTGTTAATAATTGGGTGAAGAATTTGCAGTTCACGGCGTCTAATATTTTCTTGTTCCATTTGGATACTAGGTATTGAGAAGCAGGAAAGAACACTTTTTCTGTTATGTAAGAAATTTTACACAATCAGAAAGTTATTTATATTCTCTTCCATTACACAAGCTCAGCTCCAGCACAATCCAGTGAAAGAGTTATGTTGCATTTTATAAAATCACGAATTTCTTTATATGCATATCCGGATTTGTTGTGTAATTTCTCAGTTATACATTAGAGTAATGAGCTCGATAAACTGCTAATATTGCGATAAATTTCGGCAATATACTGTACAATTAGAACACATACCGGCGTATCTCTTCTCGTGTATCATATAACATCATTAATAGCAAACAAAAGTTATCATTTAGTAGTCTCTTTTACTGTAATACTTCAAATGTAATAATTACGAGGATAAGTATCAGTTGCCTATCCTTTTTGATATTTCAATACTGCGCATATTACAATGGTGTATTCATTATTGCATTTATATCAAATGCTGGACACAACA
Organism: Ampulex compressa; assembly: GCA_038496175.1. Taxonomy (NCBI): domain Eukaryota; kingdom Metazoa; phylum Arthropoda; class Insecta; order Hymenoptera; family Ampulicidae; genus Ampulex; species Ampulex compressa. Next base: position 113,246 of record JBCFXI010000565.1, on the reverse strand, counting down.
GCTTTCATTACTACAAATATTTTCAATATAAAATTCAATAGGACGAAATACACGGCTAATAAACCACGCCTTCACACGGAATGGCACGTGCTTCGATAAATTTGGTGACAGTATATGTCTCCGCGTTACTGATATGATCGAAGAGGAAAATACAATTTTGCAATTTAACTTTACAAAACACTTGAGTAAGTAGGCGTGCCGCTATATACGAAATATTGGATTCGTGAGAAGATCACTACAATGTAAACATAAACTTGTAATGATCGTAAAATATTCGTTAAAGAAATACACGTGACTAAAAAATTATCTGTTGATATGTAAAATCTGTAGAAATATAAAAGCATCATTGCACCATGCGACTAACCTCTAACTGGTGCTCGATGTTCCTCTCTGGGAGGGTTGAAGAAAATAGCCCGCGAAATTGTCTTACGGATCAATATCCGGAAGGATACGTCTTCTGAAAAGATTAACGCGTAACAATGACACGTGCGTTTTACCAAAACTCACAATTGGCCGGTTCTTACATCAGCGTTCAAAAGTTTGCATTGAGATATTTTGCGCGAACGAGCGGATGACCGGTATCATTATAGAAATTGTACAGCTCGACACCATTTCACGAAAAAATACCCCGTAAAGTCACACGCATAGTTGGAACGTGACTGAATGCCGCCTCCCCTGTTGGTTTCTGAGCTGCTCCTTTCCCCCACTATTGTCACCTGTTGCGTGTATATATATATATCAACCCCGTATCAATGGGGGGGGAAAGAACTGTACATGAAAGTAAATTTTATTGACTATTTGATTATCCATGTGACGATCTTGATATTTCTACGTTTGTTATTGTCAGTGTACGAGCAAATGTCCAATAAAATATTGTCAGAAATACTTGAATATTTACGATATTTTTTCATGGAACTAGTCACATTAGTATTTGTAAAAATTCTAATTTTGGCAGGATGACCCACGGTATTAACTGAATAATGTGATTATTTTAAGAAAAATATACTTAAGTCACGAATAAGTTTGCAATCTACGAATACAGTTAGCTTTAATGGTACCAACGCCCGAAGTTAACGCATCCATGGTTTTTGCGCGCATGAGCAGAAGGTGCGCTTCTACAAGCGTCTACGAAGAGTTCGGCAGAATATAAATACTGAACCTGTATGTAAGGTTCGTTACAAATTTTCGATGTGACGTAAGCAAAAAGAATACACGTATATCTAGCTGATTTCGTCGAGTCCTTTGTAGTCCTAGATAGTGTTGATTTGCGGCTATGGTAAGCGGAAACTTTTATTGTCCGTACGAGAGGTTATTATCGTTACATACGTAAAAAACGTTGAGCTCTCCTTGCTTGGTCTTAACAGCATCTTAATAAAGCGTACGTGTAGAACGTCACGAAGTATTTTAGTGCCGAATCAATTAATAAGCGATTGGATTAAGCACTCGTGGAATGTTCCTCATTCTCGTGCAATAGAATATCGTCGACCGCGTGTTGTACATCATCAGTACTCTTGGTCAGTTTCATCATTTTTAATATATAGATAGCTTTCTATAAAAAATTGGGATCAAATAAAAATGTTCAAATTTAACGGTATTGTTTGCAATGAATATTGATATATCGCATTTAAAAATTGTTCATATAATAAAATCAAGTACTTTTTTTATTCATATAGATCTTATTTTTATCCCACAGAAAGGTATTTCACAAGAGATACGCAAAACCATAATAGAAACATGTAATGCTTGAATAATTATATTTTTGCAATATTTCCTTTATAAATAACCGTATAGTCAATTATCATCTATCATTATGTACATATTAATGATGTTGCGTAGTTAGATATAATCATAATGTATTGTTTTAAAGTCTATAGTATTTTTGTAAAATCATTACAAGATATATAATACTTTTTTTATACTTATTTTTAAGCTGAAGAATATAAACGGTTCTACTACAAAATATATGTAAGGAATTATAGTGATATTCTTAGAGTATAAGAGGTGCAATATAGCTAACTTACAATTAATTTTGGTAATATCCAATATTCATTAGTCACTTAGATTAAATTGACTTGGTGTATAATACACTCAAAAGTGTCAATATATAGTACAGGCCAGTATAGATTGAATAATTTTTACTTACTAAGGCAGTATTGAACTGATTATGCAGCATAAGAAAAATTCATATATATTAAGTGTGCAACTTTGCTTTCGCCATGTCCAATGACGGAGAATACTTCGAATCATAAATGTGTAACCAGTTTTTTTTACAATAAAATCCTAATTTTGGAAAAAAAACCAGCGGAAGCAAAGTTGTACATCTAATACATGCAACTTATTTGAAGACTTGTATACTTGCATCGCAATGTACAGAGACCAAGGTATTTTATTCATATTATATCGAGCAAGAAAGATTATAGCTGTATAGTGCATGGTTGATGTTATTGATAACACGCTGCTCCAAACTCAATAGAAAATTGTTGCTCTGGTCTTCCAATATCTCGTAATGCAACATCTATAATAGGCAGTCTCACTGGTTTTTCCGTCTCATATAAAACCACTGTCTTACCCCACTCGTCTTGACGTAACTGAAAACCAAAGAAATTGTACGAAGTGACAGATTTAAAAATTTTTTTTTCCTTTTTTTTATTCATAGTATTTGTGATATACCCTGCATTCATCCATAACCATTTCGTATCTCAAACGTTGATTTCCACGTGGTGTTAGTTCAACATCATTGTAAGTTAAAAGCTTGATACTTTTCCTATAAGTTTTCCTTTCAGAATCGAAGTATGCCACACTGTTCTTACAGTGGTATGTTATGTTCTGCTGAGCATTTTTGGATAATAATTGTAAGAAGCCAATCTGATTGCTGTCTGCTTTGTATGTAATCTAAACAATTAATTATGTTAATTTAAGAATATCTGTGATAGCATGGTCACAAAAGAAAGCATTCCATAAATCAAAGACGAAATACGCGAGCAAATGTAGAAAAAAATATACTATTACACAGCATATCTATAATCCATAAATTAATTAGTTATTCTGAATTAAACAATTTTTATATTTAGAATAAAAGTTACCTTTATGCCTTCTTCTATTTCGCTTAGCCAAACTTCCTGTTGCTCGGAGATATGATTAATTTCTGCAGTTCGTGCTGGATTTGGCAATAAACAGGTTGCACGTTTAACAGCATCACAATATACAACAATTGCATCACGTGGATCTCCTTCGTTCGGATCAATCCAGTACTCTCCTAAAATTTAAATCATTATAATAAAACTATTAAAAGTCTATGTCAAAGTATCTGAAAATAATACTTTTATCAAGAATATTTAACACACAAGTTATGTACGACGCAAACAAAAATAATCGTTTCAGCATGAGTAAATAAGTAATATAAATGATAAGAGAACTTTTGATTTTTACCAGATGGTTTATCTGGGTAGGCAACAAACAGATCTCGGCATGTCTTAGCTGGTGAATTTTTCTGACCATCCGGTTTGATCAACTTTTGGAACGACTCTTTCAGCTGCTTGTATGCCTTCATAATGAGTTCGCGTCTTTCTTCCTCTGATATATCTTTACCAAATATTCTCGGCGGTTCATCACCTATTAATGGATCTGGACCCTTTGTTTGACCTTGTCCTATAATTCAATTAAATATGTACTGATTTCTTTATCGTAAAAATACTACAAGTTCTTTACCTTAAAATACTACAAAACCCTCCATTTTACACGTTTAAAGAAGTGCGTAATAGGAAACAGAAATTACATATCAATTATAATATAAAATACATGCTGGCAAAACGAAAAAAAACTTATTGATTCTTGCACATTATCATTGTAAAACATTGATAACAAGGAACACAATGTAGGGTCATCTTTGACATAAAGTTTTGCTATTAAAAACGCAACACTAACTTATCATTGCAAGAATGTGTAGCAGAAACTATTTATAATATGAACAAATATATAAAGAAAATAGTGAATTGCTTTATTCTATTTTTTAAGGATATCAAAATTAAATTCCTACAAAGTGAAATATTATTGATAGAGACATAGGAGTGTTTTTTTTTTTTAATTTATTTTTTCGGCACCGACTGCTAAGGTCATTTGGCCCTATAGGAGTTAAAACAGCTTTCAAACTTACCTAAAAGAGCAGCGAGTGATGCGGCATCATATCCAAAACCAAGTTCACCTGGTGGCCCTGGAGGACCAGGAGGTCCCGGAGGCCCAGGAACTCCATGACGACCCTCCTCGCCAGGTGGTCCCCTTGGACCAGGATTTCCAAGGAGACCTGGTGGTCCTGGACTACCATCCCTACCGGGACTTCCTCTTACACCAGGTTCTCCATCCTTTCCTGGCAAACCTGGCAAGCCGATCATGCCTTTCTCCCCCGTTAAACCAATAGGACCTGGCAATCCCTGAAGACCATTAAAGCCACGGTGTCCTTTGGCACCTTTCAAACCTTCTTCTCCACGATCGCCTTTTGGTCCTACCAGCCCTATGGGCCCAGGCTTTCCTCTGGCTCCCTGAGAATAAAATTAAAATCCTATTATATTGAGTCTTAACCTAAATCATTGTGTGAAAGCGATATTAACCTGTTGGCCCTCTACACCCTGTGGTCCGGTTTCTCCTTTTGGACCACGTTCTCCAGATGGTCCCAAAGGTCCGGTGTTACCAGGCGACCCCTGTTTGCAAATAGAACAATAGTATGCATCATTTGTTTATATATTACATTTTTCATAGAAAAGATTCATGATCTAGGAGTTATGTAATTAGAAGTTAAGTGCGGTATTGTAAGTATCGGTATATACAGGTAATCCTGGAGGGCCTGGTGTTCCTATTGGTCCAGGTACACCTGGTGGTCCTTTGTCACCTGGTCGTCCACCAATTCCAGGTGGCCCTGGTTTACCTGTTGGTCCTTCCAAGCCTATTTCTCCTGGAGGTCCAGGGTGTCCTATAGGTCCTACTAATCCCGGAGGTCCAGATGGACCCTCTGATCCAGGTTTTCCCGGCAACCCTGTTTCTCCCTTGTGACAAAGATATATTAAACTTATATTTCGCTTTACTTCGTAAGTGTAATAATATTTGACAGCATAATTAATCCCTTCAATACGGCCGAGCAGTGTATAGAGTTTTACCTACATTGGACCTTTAATGGCCGATTAAATAAAAATGGAATGTACACCAGTTCAAAATAGGCAATTAACCAATTTGATGAAAACAAAAATCAATAACCAAGACATTGCAAACAAACGCGCGTAGGAATATCCAAAAATTTTTTAGCAGATGTTGACATTAGGAATGGCAGACTTAAAAAATGTCAATAAAAATCATTTCATCGAAATCAAACTCACGGGTGACCCGCGTAGTCCTCGAGCTCCTACTGAACCTGATGGTCCAGGTAAACCTGGAAGACCACGTTCCCCAGGTGTTCCTTGAGGTCCTTGTGGTCCAATAGGTCCTGGTGGACCTTGAGATCCGCTTTCTCCTTTAGTACCATCGATACCTGGAGGTCCTGGATTGCCGATTGGGCCAGGATTGCCAGGACGGCCAGTATCTCCGGCATTGCCCTTAATTCCAAGAAATCCAGGTGGTCCTTGTGGACCAACCGCTCCAGGTGGACCCTATAAAAAGTTGAATTTCCATGTAAACATGATACGAAACATTTAAATAACTTAATCGGACATGCAAAATGTAGTTTCTAAGTCAGTATAGATATTTCTAAGAGTGATGCTTTAAATAACTTTCTTCTTAACATTATGTGATATGCAATGTATAATTGCTATTAGTACCTGTATAAACCAAAATATATCTATTTTTCTATTGTTAGAGAAAAATGTATTAGTATCTTACTGGTGCACCAATCAATCCCGGCAGTCCGGAAGGACCCATTAAACCGGGTTCGCCTCTTGTTCCTGGTTCACCTCTCATTCCCTTAGCACCAGTTAATCCAGTTAATCCTTGGTGTCCAGTTTCACCGGGTGGTCCTAGTTTTGATCAATAATTTGTATAGCACCTAGCTGCTTGGTGGTTCAAGTTTTTAATTCAAAATCTTTATATCTGAGATCGTATGCCAGCGTAGATTACCAGGCAGTCCCGTGTTTCCTTGATCTCCTTTCAAGCCTAAATAACCACGATCGCCCTTTATACCAGGCAACCCGACAAGACCGGGTGGCCCAGGAAAACCTGGAGATCCCTGCAGACCTTGAGGTCCTCTTTCTCCTGGATTGCCAGTGGCACCCACTTCTCCAGGCGGACCTGGTGGTCCGCTATCACCACGCTCCGCTGGTTCTCCAGGAGGACCCGGTGGGCCGACCTGACCTTGTGGCCCACGTTCTCCAATTCGACCTAAATATCCATTTAAATATATTTAAGCTTTTAATATACTGGCACTATGATGCTACCATATCCAAATGCAGGAGTGCGTGTGAAAAATCGCGTAGCTGTTGCGTAAGGATCAGTACGTTTTAACAAATTGAGATATAGTAATGTGACGATCTGTTACTTATTTTGTGAATATAATTTTGTGTGATGGCAATGGAACTGTTTAATCACTTTATTAGAAAAAGAAGTAAAACCTGGAGGTCCTTCAGGGCCAATGGGACCCACAAATCCTCTTTCCCCTTTTAATCCTGGTTCACCAGTGGCACCTCGTAATCCGGGTAATCCTAGTAATCCCGATGGGCCGGAACTTCCTCTTTCTCCCTTCGGTCCTGGTAATCCCTGTCGTATGTACATTACTAGTATTATTACCACATTACATTATTATCACGGTAATTGTAATCTCCAAAATATGATTTAAGAAAAATGCAAATGAATTTACAGGAAGTCCATCAGATCCCTGCGTTCCTGTCTCTCCTCTTAATCCTACCAATCCTGGAGCTCCTACTGGACCCCTCTCACCGGGTGGGCCCCGTTCACCTCTGTTTCCAATCGCGCCTGGAGGACCTGGAGGTCCTTGTACTCCTATTTCTCCATCTTTTCCTGGTATGCCAGGATTGCCTGCTGCGCCTGGCATTCCCTAGACAGATTGTGCTTTTATATATCAAGCTGTCATATTGTTCCTCGTGTTATTTATATGGTTTACTGTAAGAACAATTATATAACTCTGAAACAAAGATCTTTTCATATTTCATGAGAAAGGTGTTTAACTCTGTATTAAATAATATATCTACTATCAGATGAGATCTGTTTTTTTTTTGTAAAATAAAAAAAGAAACAGGCGCTTTATTTTGACCATTGCGGTATTTATGGTGTTAAAAGGAATACCTGAAAGCCTCTAGGTCCAGCTAGCCCAGGAGGACCACGTTCGCCATGTACTCCAGCAGGTCCTGGTGGTCCCTGGACTCCAGACGGTCCTTCCTTTCCTGTATCACCTCTCGGACCAGGACGACCTGGATTCCCTGGTTCGCCATCCTTTCCAGGCTCTCCCTTTATAACACAAATTCGATGTAAACCGAAACATTGGAAACGTATATGAAATTGTCGAATGTTCCAATCACATATTCAATCACAATTACTAATAACAATTTATAAAATTATCTATTTATAGAATCGTGAAATATTGTAATTACGGGATATCCTTTGTCACCAGGAAGACCCAATGGTCCCGGTAAACCTGATAATCCTGGTGGGCCTTGTTCTCCGGGTTTTCCATCGGCGCCTTGAATACCACGTTCTCCGGGATTACCTGGTTTCCCAGGGGCACCGGGTCGGCCCATTAAACCACGCGGTCCCTGTGGTGGAAAAACAAAATTGTAGCGAAAAGGATATGTTTTTTAAATTCTTCGCATTCTCTATGGTAATTGTATTGATTAAATAGACTAATAACCTGCAGTCCTGGTGACCCTGGTCGACCAGGATCTCCAGTAGCACCCTTCGTCCCCATTGGACCAAGAGGTCCACGATCTCCTGATTGTCCTGCAGCAATAAGGCGTTTATTATGTACACGAAATGTATATTTCAGACGATATGAATATTCCTATTTTCATGGAACATACCCTTTGGCCCTATTGGTCCATCCAGGCCCGGCAATCCTCGCGCTCCTGGTGCTCCTCGTTCACCGGAAGGACCAGAAGCTCCAATCGGTCCGCGCATTCCTCTTTTCCCTCTTTTTCCTTCGTTACCAGGAGGGCCAGGAAGTCCACGAGGACCTGGAGTTCCCGAATCTCCTTTACCTCCCGCGTCGCCTTTAAAACCCCTTTCACCAGGAAGACCCTGAAGGTTGTATCGTTTGTTACAGTTATAGGAAATTATAGCGTGTTATAAGTATTTTGCATTACGGGTGATCTGTAAATGTCTTGGAATAATACACAAATTCAAAAATTATATTCACAGGCATTCCTTTGGCACCTGGGATACCAGGATTACCAGGCGTTCCTGGTTGTCCGCGTGCACCTGGAAAACCGGGTGCACCGACTAATCCAGTCGCACCAGTGCTTCCCTTCTCTCCTGGTATTCCATCTTTTCCTTGTGGCCCTTGCGGTCCTGATTCACCAGGTTGGCCTGGGCGACCTGTCTCTCCTTGGTAGACAAATATTATTAGATAATAAATTCATTAAAGAAGCGTAAATATTGTATTTTCTCTGATAAAGTAAAATGATTCTTGAAGATACATTAAACAAAATACCTCGTGGTCCTTGTAGACCTTGGCTTCCTTTTGGTCCTTGAGCACCCTGATCCCCTTTGGCTCCAGGATTACCAGGAAATCCAGGTGCGCCAGGTTTGCCTACAGCGCCCTTTAAAAGATAAATGTTGATTCATAAATGAGTATTTCTAGATGGCGACAATTGATTACTTACAGGTTGGCCAGGGGGTCCAGAAATTCCATCAACACCTCTTATCCCCGGTGAGCCCGGTGGTCCTTCTCTACCTCTTTCTCCACGCGGACCTGCAGGGCCCTACCATAATTAAAAATCATTACATCGTAATGCACGATACATATAAGTCCTATAAATATGTGGAATAATTTTAATGGTATTCTGTGTATGGCCATTTTCGTTCTTTAGTCAATGATAAGGCCATGCAGAGTAATAGGCGAATGATAATACTCACCATTTGTCCGACTGGTCCCATAGGACCAGGTCCACCAGCAGATCCCTTTTCACCGGAAACTCCTTGTTCCCCCTTTGCACCATCCAGACCCGGAAAACCGCGATGTCCTTTCACACCAGGAAGTCCTGGCAATCCTGGTAATCCTCTAGGACCTACGGGACCAGGCGATCCTTGTGGCCCAGTTTCTCCATCTTCACCGCTGTTGCCCTAATTAATAGTCATTTGTGAGGGCGAGAGTCAAATAAACAGGAGTATCTTTGATATGAAACTGGTGGCCCAGTTTCTCCATCTGCAGCACCGTTACCTTAATTAAGAGTCAGTTGTGAGAATGATATTCAAATGCACTGTGGTATATTTACAATCAAATCAGTGGCCTAGTTTCTTCATCCTCACTCTGCTGCCCTAATTAATAGCAACTTGTGAGGACGATATTAAAACAAACTGTGGCATCTGTAAAATAAAACTGGTGGCCCAGTTTCTTCATTTTCGTCGCTATTGCCATAATAAACACTTGTAAGAGCGACATTTAAACGAACTACTATCTTTAAAATTAAACTTTTGGCCTATATTCACCGCTACTATTGTAAGTAATGCATACGAATATAGACGACATTCAAATAAACGGAGGTATTTTTTAAATTATTGTAAGTAGAACTAGATGAATTCATAAAAATTCAGGTTTCCACGTACATCTTTGCCTGGCAGCCCAGGTAGTCCTCTTGGTCCAGGTACTCCTGGAGGCCCCGGCGTTCCCGGTTCACCGGGCTCACCTCGAGTACCTTGAAAACCTTGCGGTCCTGGCGCACCAGGTGACCCTGATATTAAATAGAAATGAAAAAAATTAAATCAAACGTCATTCTATTTACAATAAATTGTGTAGTTGATGAGAAGACAAACCTGGAGGACCACGAGGCCCGACAGATCCTACTTGCGCTTGAATGTATGAATATGCTTCTGGACCGTATAAAGGTGCCGCTGCACCTGTTGGACCTTTGTCCTGATTCGCTTGTGATAGGGCCAATTGTTGATAATACAAGGAAACCTTTTAACATCAATTGCAACGATATTAGTTTTTATATCAGTATTATTCTACTTATTCGAATATGCACCAATGGCTTAAATCATATCAATAAAAGCTGATTATGGGAATTTTTATGTAATAAAAGGAGAATACTCACGTCGGGTACAACTCCCGGTGGTCCAGGTGGACCTGGTATTCCGAGAGTTCCTGGTTGTCCTGGAAATCCTGCGTCACCTGGGCGTCCACTGTCACCAGGTCGTCCAGGTTCACCCTGAGTAGGAAATAAATTTATAGAACATGTTTAAGGAGTTTTAATCATATAATCTCAATTAAAAATCTAATTAAAATCATTCTTGTAGCTCGATTCTTAACCCTTTGCGCTCGGTACAGTGTCGGATGCGTGAACAGTGAATAGTGTATTATACAGTCTATTGTCCAATGAAGACGTGGATAGACGTGCTCTAGGTTTCCGAAAATCACCTCTCAACTGGTATATAAGGCTTTTCACAGATTTTCTTTTCTGCGCCATTTTAATAGAAAACTATAAAGAAGCATGTCATTCACAAAAAGTTGCGGTGGAATAAGTTTATTCGTCGCAATCATTAATACGCTTGGATGTTCCCTCAGGGGGGGTATTCGAGTGATATGCGAAACTTACGTTGTCCCCTGAGAGAGGACAGCCGAGTGGAGCGTTAATATATTATTTATTCAAATTTTACCCACCCGAGGCCCTGGTATAGCCACGTGATTGACTACATTGCTCTCGCCTGGAATAATTTCTGTTGGTAGCTACAAGAAGAAACACAAACAATTATTTTCGGTATTTAAAGAAGAACTAGTGTAATTGCGATCATGAATTGAATAGCATGATATATATACAATGATTGGAAAAATAATATTGCTTTTGTACTTACTGCACGTCCATATTCTGATGTAGCATTCATTGGCTCTGGCAAATCTAAAGTAAGAAAAGTCAGAATTCCTATTAACATGCAAAATATGTATTGAAAGAAAAATTAGGATCAAGTAAAAAGAAAATGCCGAATAGACGGATGAGACGTTTAAAAATATAAAATACTGGGTTTAAAAGCTGTATTTGTCTTTTCCTTTTTATCGTTTTGTCATATGTTAAAATACTAATATAATTAATAAAAATTATTTTACAGGTCACAAAACGACCACTGAATGAGCATATAAAATTATGTTAAATATTCTATATTTATATAGCAGATGTGTAATTTCACTTAACCCGTGAAAATTGATTTACCTTGATCAAAAAATTGTGCCGTGGTTTGTGTTGGTAAATCCGTTGATATATCCGGTCGGTACGGGCGTGGTGTCTCATCCACGGGTAATTGCCCAGGCACTTTGTTTACATATTTATTACATTATAGTAATCACATAATATTTAAAAAATGTTTCTGTTTTCAATAAAATATATATAAAGCGTGTATATTTATTATTTACCTAAATTCCCCCTTCCAACCGATGTTACAGGTGACGTTGACGTCGTGGTGGTTTCTACATGGAGTAATCATTATCATAATTTAAAGTATAATGTAAAAAACAATTCAAATCTTATATTCAAATATAATTAAAATAATTGAAGGACATTCAACGATTCTTGATACAACTGAGCATCTATTCACACACATGCATTTTAGTTATTTATCCTGTCTTCTGGAATTAGCATTTCAGTCGATCACATCGACACTTTTGTGTGAAATGATAATCATTTTTTTACCACTGGTGCGCAGCACGAATAATTAAAATTATTACTAAATTTTTTAATTAAATTAACTTAATATGGGAAATTGGTGAAGTTTAAGGTGGTTTATTAAACTGTATTAAGAAAATTCGCGTGGATTAAGATCAGATCAGGGTGGTAATTGGGCAGAACTCGAATCCAGGATCTTTCGTTTGCTGGCCGATGAAATTTAAATTGTACTATATTGTTCAATATTTATTTTATTTAACTTTCAAATTTAATAATTTTAATTATTTAAGCCACACAACAATGGCCGAAAATTATTACTATTCCACTCAAAAGGATCGATGATGTGATCGACTGAAATTCTAACTCCACAAGATTAGATGGATAATTGAAATAAATGCGTGTGAATAAATGTTTAGTTAGATAAAGAATCAGTGACTTTTCTTAAAACTGAAAGCGGGCCAGGAGTTTAGAAGTAAGTATACCTAAAATAATTAAAGATACACGGGAATCTTCGGACTTTCAATACGAGCGTTTAACCGGAAACCATTCATAAGTAAGGATTATATTAAAGGGCGTACGAGCTAATGGGCTACAATAAAAACGGTAGTAGTACATTATTAATTTAAGTGATTGATTAATTGTTTTGTATGAAGCGTTAACGAGCTTGACGTCTGACCTAATGCTTCCGGAGTCTGATACCACGTCCCTCGGTACTTCCTTAAAGGAATTCCTTACATGTCAAACCAACACAAAGAGCTATTAAAAAATGGCGGAATAAATATGTTTTTCAAAACGTAGTGTTTACAAAAAATATCTTACACTTAATTTAACATGAAGCACATAGATTCCATCGCACTTAAATTTCACGAGCAATGGGAACATCGTGGTATACTACAAAAGCTAAACTTGTTACCCTTTTTTTGAAATAGGTATAAAGTATCGCGATAACTAATCGTAAAGTAAACAGCGGTAGAAGGGTAGCATTAAGAGCCATTGAGATTAGATATTATGGTCTCTTGACATTCAATCTTCCAATAAGACTTCTCGTTGAGGAAGTAATGAGAAATCGCGGTCGCGGTTTCCCTACTTTACCGATTTTTTCCCATTTACCAATTATAAACACAATATTCGATCGTCATCGTACCACTTCCAGAATTAAGCGTATTTCCTCTCACGGTTTAACAGATTTTCTCGATCATACGTAAAATAACCAACTCTCGGTACTCACGATTCTTTTCCTCGTAATCCTCGTAGCCTTCGTAGTAGTCATAATCATATTCATTATTGATGGATTGTTGCGACTGAAGCGGTTTTGAACGCTGTCTTCTATGCTTCGTCCTGCCGGAGTCTACCTGGGCCATCAGCACAAGCTGGACCACGAGGAGAGCCCGGGCCAGCTGGAGGATCCTCCGACCCATCGAGAGAACCCGGCAATTTGGGGTGCACCGAGATAAAGCTACCCGCGAGATTCTAGAGCCAACTCGCCTCCGTCCGAGGCTGAGGGCAACTAGACTTGTCACAACCGGCGTATCATCTATTTAGCAGATGCTATGTAACTCTGTGTAACCCAAGGGAGGTCATCATCCTCCGTTTTACGAGGCGCACGCTTTGCTCCCACTGCCTTATTCCACATCCACCCGATCGTCCCTCCCTTTCGCCCCTTTATTTCGATCTCCCTCTTTCTCAAGAGCACAGATCGTTTCTTCAGGCGGGAAGAAGGTGTCCAAAGGGCTAGTCGGACATGTGCTGGATGAAAGCCCGGAATTTCGTGGAGCAGCCCCGAATGCGGGCCCTATTCGTCATCCCTGGATTTGTCCGTGTGGTATGTGTATATCGTAGATCCGATTATTTGAAACTCATTTTGAATAGTAAGCCTTAGAGAGGATCAGTTTCGTTTTGTATAATCAGGAAATATATTGAAATTGGTGAAAGGTATTGAGGCAGAGGGTAGATTATGATTAAGAGTATTCGTCGTTTGTCTCATCTAGATTTGACATTATTCGTTAAGTTCTTTTAGTTTGCGATGTACTGAGTTTAAAATGTGCATGTTAGCTCACTATATATTTTATTGTTAAATCTTTTACCAAGATTAATTAACAGATGGCTTACTTTTGTTGACACGATTCATCGAATTTGTTATTCCCTTCTTATTGGCAGCTACGTAAACTTAAAGGGGGAAATCGCTATGACGGACTTGAAAAATCCTAAATTATTTTTCGCTTTTTGGCCGCCAAGTGAAAAGCCGTTTACAAAATATGTTCATTGTGTACAGTATTTTTGTATTTAATGTAATATTTTATAACAAATTTTTGTACTGGGAGATTATAATATATTTCCAAAGTAGCACGCAAAATCAGTTAAGTTAGCCACCCCTGCTGTAGACTATATATGCTCTGGTCTGGGACTAAATGTGCTTTAAAAAAGATAAGCGATTTTTCTCCTCGCGTCATATGAATTTTATGATGGAAGGGCTTTTATTTTTTGTATTAATTTTACTGTAAAATAAATATATAATATTATTCCATTTCAACCAGTTTCTACAGAAGTTTTTAAAGAAGACCCGTTAAATAATCTCTCATCCCCTAAGTTAAGTTGACTGTACAGCTACGGTGGTGTAATGGCTCGGACTCCCACGCGTGAGATCCGGGTTGTAGCTCTGGTGGTTCCGAATCCACCTTAAAAAGTAAGTCTTAGGCCAAATGACCTTAGTAGTCGATGTCAAAATGAATTAAAAAAAAAAATTGACTTTGTCACAGAAGGAGCTTTATTCTACTACAGTGAAGAAATACGCGAAAACGTGCTGCGTCGGCAATCAGTTTATATCATTTATAAACGAGACTATCTATGATGTATTCATGCAGCCGCGCTTCGTTCACAGTCTGTTCAAAACGAGGATGCGCCCTTTGCCTGTCCCCATGACTGCATATGTCCTTGCTTTAAGCGTGCGTTCAATCCGCGCAAATGCAAGCCAGCCGACCTACTTCTTAGGCTGCGTTCTTCCTCATTTTTATTAGTTAGACCCATGGCTACTCTCGATATAGAGACGGGCTGTGTTTCCACTTAATAAAGTTTATTAAACGACAATCATCATTTTGGCCGCATTCTAAGAGTGTCTTACTTTACAAGGCGTTAACCGTAATAGGCTACATTGACCCGCGGCTTCTGGTTTGTTACAAACGAACATAAATCAGTGCCGTTACTATCGCTAATAGTGCAACCCGAGTACGAGGTAATCGATGTTCATTTTCTGTTTGCATATAAGACGCTGGACATATTTTCTTTCCGTAGTTTTCATTGACTTCTATTAACACGCAAGCGTGCGAGGTATTGCAATGATTACCTCCACTGCACGTACTGCAAATCGTTCCTAACATTATGTTAACTTGTTTTATTGCTCTGAGCGAAGAATCGATTTTATGAAACAAAATAAAAAAGTCTATGCTGTATAACGATGTGAATAGAGAAACGTTATATGTAGGGTAAAAGCAAAGAAGAAATCAGTTACGATTCTCGACCAGTCTCGTTTTCTATTGCACTCGCACTCTCGATGAGTCATTTATGCGTTTGATAGATAAGATTCAAGTGAAATGTAGGCATCAGATGTGCTTTGATGGAAACCGCAGATCTTAAATTGGTCACCGCACTTTGATAATCGTAGTTACTGCACTTGCTCCAATTATCGTAATACACGTTATATTGCTAAAAGCTGGTGGGTGTTCGGGAAAGAATAATGGGACTTAATTAGGTTTTACGTTTTCAGACGTAATCAACTATATACGTATTTTATTATTTGCATCAATAACACCAGTAACATTTTTTTTTACCAGTAATAACAATTATCTTATTCAAAATTAACATATATATCACAGATGATTTAAGATATGCTATTACTTAAAATAATAATATTATATATTGCTTTCTGAAGTATTATCCTATAATACTTGTTTATGATTGTATAGACATAAATATGCAAGTACAATGTATTATCATAAAAAAAAAACATGTAAATATATATGTGTGTGTACAAAAGAGAGTACAATGATCAAGTTATTATATGCCAATTATTGTACATAAACGCTCAGGCGGTGCTGCGTTCAATTTATCAAAACAAAAAAATAAATTAAAATATAATTACGCTCCCCTTTTTTAACTTACGATTCCCTAATTAATAACATATGGGAATATTCAACTAAATGTATTTGTAGCAAATTATACACATTGTTACTACTATTTGCTGCTCTTCTTATGAGGTATTACATATTGCGATAAATCCAGCGTGAATAGCAGACTTTCAGGAAATTCACTCTCGAGCTGTATAATAAAGATATTATAATTATAAATATATTTTATGTTTACTTTTTAAAATCTACAAATTGTGAAAATAATAGTATTACTCACATCAGAACAAACACCTACAAGAGCATCTGCACGTGAAAACAGTTCTGGTTTTAAAGATATTATAATAAACTGCATCACGTCCGTTTTACTTTGAATAAAACGTACGACGTTTCGAATATTTCTACCATCTAAAGCGGCGTCAATCTCATCCAAAATGAAGAATGGTGCTGGCCTGTAACTGTTATAAATTTGACATATGTAGTTACAGTCATAAATTTCGGCAAAATTTAAAAGATAAACGATAAATGATTATTAGATTATGTCGCAAATTGTGCTTCAATATTGTTTTAATTTCCGAAGGAGGTGTACCTGTGGATTGCAAAAAGAAGAGCTAAAGCTGCGAGTGTCTTTTCACCGCCCGAAAAATTCGATAACGATAGATGTCGTTTTCCAGGCGCTATGCAACTATAATTTATACCATTTAGATAGGGCTCTTCTGGATTTTCTGGGACAAGAACAGCCTGAGCTGATTGATCATTAGTCAAGCACTAGAAATATATTTTTGCGTAAGTATTGAAGGATGTGTATATTTATATCATTACGAATGCACGAGAATAAAATGGGAAGGGTTGTAATATGGTACTCGCTTTGTAAATGAAGTCAAGTTGGGAAACAATGTGGTCGAAACATTTTAAGAATCTATCACGTCTTTCCTGCATTACTGCTTCAAATTTTTTTTTGATATCGTTAGCCGTTTCACGAGCTTCTTTAAAATCTTTCTTCGTTTCGTTCAACTCGAGGATCGTTACGTGTACTCTTTCGTCTGACTATTGTGAGGGAAGTGAAAAGAGATATATTTTGTAATACCTAAGCGATAAAATAATTTCTGTAGTAACGAATTGTTTTTATGGACCTTCAAATTGGGCTTCTGCACCTGCTGAAGCATCGTTTGAATGCCTATGATTTCCTTTGTAAATTGTTCTCTAACATTTTGTATATGCTCGCATTGCCTAACACGAATATTTTGCGGGATACAACTAAAATTTATTTGTAGCCGCATCTCCTGTTCGTATAATTCATCAGTACTAAAACTTGATGAATTCAAAGTATTTGTGGATGTAGTTCTGATATTTTCCATTGGTAGCACAATACCTTCAATCTATAAACATTTTATGAGACATAATAATGAGCATGATAATCTCTAATGATTTTTCGAAAACACAATTGACACCTTGCAGCTTTTAAGAATCGCGTGCCATTCTGCCTTCTTTTTCTCTTGTTTTGTTATCTGTATGGCCAGTTCTCTTTCAGCTTCTTTAATCAATTTTGCAATGCGCCTGACTTCTTGTCGACATTTACCAAGACTCTCTTCCATTACACTTAGCTCTAATTTTTTAGCATTGTGCGTGCATTGCAAATCGTGTAACTTAGTTTCCTGTACTTCCATTTCTAGCTTATCACCGTTTTCCATTTCATGCGCTTCCTCTAATTTATCTTGCGCATTTTTCACGGCATTTTTCCATTTTACAATTGCGTCTATAATAAAGATAGTCCATAATCGTCAAGTAAAATAACTATTTCTTACAAATGAATGCTTACTTTCTGTATTGCGTCCTCTTTCAAAGTCCAGCATATTTTGAATGCGATTATATTGCTCGTCATAGTCCTGTCTTTTTCGCATTTGCTCTTGATAAATCCTGTTATATTAAATTTCATTTTTTATATTGTTTTTTTTTAATAAAGGATATTCATCAATATGGTATACCTGAGACTTCCCCTTTCATAATCTTGAACACTGGTTACACCAGTTTCTTCACAAAAATTTGCAAAGATATTATTCTCAACAGAATTAACAAGCAGTTCTATATTCTGAATTTCTGTATTTCTTGCGCTCAAATCGGCGTTAAGAGATGCTATTATATCCTGAATATACATTGAAAATATTTTATGCTAAATAAAATAAATAAGCAGTAAGATAGCTAATATATAAATATATTACTTACGCAGACCAATCTAATTTTCTGTTGAATAATGTTTAGTTCTTCTTCGAGTGCTGCTTTTTGTGTTTGCTAAATCAACGATTTTTAAAACAAATGATTACTGTAATCATACAAAGAAGAAGACATCAATACTTACAGCTTCTTTAACATCATATTTAGCATACTTTAATCTTTCTTCTAAAGCATGAATTTCGATATTAATTGTATTAGTCTCAGATTGTCTCTGAGAAACTGTTAAAACTTTTTTCGTTTCCTCTAATAATAATGCCTGAAATTACTCATACTTACATAAATCTGCTACTAAATTTAAAAAATAGGTAAACAAAGTAAAGCCATTAAAAATATTAAACCTTTTTGGACTTTAATTCAGATATATGTGCTTCTTCCCATATTTTTGCCTTTCTAGATAAATCCATGCTACCTCCAGAAATAGTACCATGTTTATGATAAAAAGTTCCATCTAATGCAACACACTACAGAAATGTGGATATTATTAAACTAATATTTGATCAAAGAACAATACTAGTATATTAATCTTACATTGCATCTAAGTTTGTATGCAAGCATGCTTGCATCTTCTGAAGTATCACAAACAAGAGTGTTATTAGATACAAACAGAATCGCATTATTAATGTCTGTAGTTGAGAAGTGTAACACATCGTATAATAATTTTACATTGTTTGGTTCTGTAATATGGCTAAAAATAGAAATTTTTAATATAGTTAATGTGTACATACGTAACAATAAAAATTGTGATCGAATATTAATTGCAGTACACCGATGACATGCAAATAATTATTTGAAGAAAATATCAATATACTTCTAATAATTGACATACCGATATCGTTCTTTTAAAGGTGTAACTTGCAAATAATCTAATGGTAAAAACAGTTCTGCACCTATTTGTTGTTCTTTAAAATAAGATATGCATTGTTTGGCTACATTTACAGTAGACACTATGATAGCATTTTTCCATTTACCCAAAACTTTGGTGATGGCAATATTATATCGCGAATGAATGGGTTTACACATATCAATTAACCGACCATACTGAAATGTAAGAATTTTATGTTTGTATGCACATAAAAAATACATCAGGACAAACTGTTAATAATCTGTAACTATACCACTTCTGGATAAAATTCTTTCAGAAGCTTTACTGTCTGAGCTTGCTCTTTTAGCTGCAAAGCAAAATGATTGTCTAATTTAATATCTTCAAGTTGTTCAGAGATGGCTTTTAATTCCTTCTGTAACATATAAGACTTTCCATCGTTGTCCTTTACTTCTTTTAATAAATTGGTTTTGGCCTGAGTTTTATCCACTAATGTATTTTCAGTTTCTTTGATATACACTTCTAATTTTTTAAGACGTTTTCGTGTATCATCTAATGTCATCGCTTTTCTCTTTTGTATACTATCCAAGTCTACCTTTTTTCTGTTCTCATTATCTAATTTGTTTTGAATTAAATTTTGTTTTTGTTTGAGACTACGAATTAACTGTATGTGTTCCGAACATTGTTGCTGTGCTATCTTTTTCAAGTCAAAATACCTTTCCACCTTAAATAATTAAAATGTTTAAGTCCAATGTAAATATTGATAATAATGCTTGAAATAAAAACATTATTTATATTCAATAAAAATACTTGTGTGTTACTGAGTTCAAGGCTGCTTTCCTGACTAGAAAGAGCAGCTTCAAATATTTTCCTTATGTCCTTTATTTGGATTAGTTCATTTTCCAAATCTTGTATGCATTGTTTTTGAGCATTGTACGCAGTATATGCTTCAGCTAATGATAAATTAGCTTTATCAAGCTTTCCTTGCCAATGAGAAACCTGTTCTTTTACTACTACAAAAGCTGCTTGCTTATTTTTAAATGTAATTTCTTGTTTTACAAGATCCTGCTCAGTTTTTAAAACCTCATATGACAATAACTCTAATTGGCTCCTTTTGTATTGTAATTCCTTCAGTGCATTTTTTTGGTCACTTTTATAAATGGGTAAGATTTGTTCCTTTTCTGTAGCAACAGCTTCTAAATCTTCTATGTCCATTTTAATGTGATACAGTTCAAACAGCTGTAACTCTGTCTTTTTTTTGATCTAAAAAATTATTAAATATATTGTTGTACAAGACCTTTTACCTATATGGGATAGACTATAATAGACTAGAATTATATAGATCAGTGATAGAGTAGTATACATATTCTTTTTCTAGCATCTGATATTTTTGGGCTTCTTGCTCTTCCATTAAAGCATACTTTTTCTGCAGCCATAGATCCTTTTTCTTTTGATTTATGTACTGAACTTCAATTTCAGCTTTACACATTTCTCCCTTTAATCTAAAGTTTTAGAAGAAAGAAAAGGATACTATTAAAGTGACACAAGTCTTTTGAGCCATCTACTTTTTTTTATTACCTATCATATTCTTCTTTTAAATCAGAGGAACCACTAATCTCCTCTAACATTTCTGTTCTCTCCTTTGGTGTCTTTATTGCTATAGACTCTACAGTTCCTTGAAAAACTAAGAAATTTTTATTTCTCACATTAAGATCAAGCTGATCTAATTGTGACAAATACACCTTAGCTGTAACCACCTTAAAGACGTATGAAAATGATGCAAATCATTATCTGAGTAACGACCATAAAAACCATTATCACTGCTACATTATTGAAGTCCGTATTACCTCATCGTCTATTTTATATTCACTAGCAGCATTACGAATAATTCTTGTAAAACTTTTATTGATTCCATCCTCTAATACAAAAACAGCCGTTACACGAGCACTGTAGTACAAATAACTATTATATAATTATTGCTCACAGAACGATTGTAATACAAGGCTTATTATGCAAATATTTTGTATACAGAAATAAAAGTCAAATTCTACGATTGACAACACCCCGAACAATACGCGACGTGTTTTGGTTTGTACATACAAATCAAACACGCGCGAAGTACAAGGCGAATTATCGATAATACAGACGGAGGGGTGTTGCAAATCTCATCGACGCGCTTACAATGCTTATGTACCTTTCCGCTATCGGCTTTCCCAAGGATGCACCGTAAATGAGTTCGTTTAATCGTTTAACGCGCATGTTACTTATCCTCTCGCCCAATACGAAACTGATAGCGTCCATCACGTTGGATTTTCCTGAAATTCTCTTTCAAGTTTAAGCTAGGGTTCGAGGCAAAAGGAGGATGATAATAACCTACCCGCTCCATTCGGACCCATGATAGCCGTGAACGATCTGATGGGACCGAGCGTTATCTCGCCTCTGAAGGACTTAAAGTTAGAAATCACAATATAATTTAAGTACACACGCATCTTGTCAGAGGACGAACACAGAGCGCGCCTGGAATCCCCACTGCACTCAATCTCGCGCCATAAATTTGTGCGCAGTCGGGAGAATCGCAATTCTACCAACACCACTTAAAATCGAGTCTGAGGTAAATGCTTTGATTGTTTATAATACAATCCATCTAAATCCTATTTGATCTTGCTAAACATAGTAGCAAATAGTTATGCAATAGTTCGTATTAAAATGCGAGTAAAGGAGGCTAATAAGAGTTTCATGAATTAATCCTGAGCATTGACAGAATAGCGCGTGGATTCTACGAAGTTTGAATTTTTTTTTCGTACCCGTCACTCTGTGTGGAATTGTGAAATTTCCGATATATTAAATTACGTGTGGCCGCATAGTTGCAGTTCATCTTATTTTATCGGGAAAGGTTTTTTGCATCGACATGTGGAGTTTACGTGAAAAGCCTTTACCTCATTATTTATTTTGTAGAGAAAATTTATTTACATAACATTCGACTCCGTGGATATCATTCGTGTCGATGATATCGTCCACATTCATAATTGTTTAATGTTTCATTATTATAGGACTATTACCGTCAAAACGAAAATGCGATTTAATTTTGCTAGCGTTCACGTGTGCTGCGTTTTTAGTATTTAAGACATCTTAAAGTTGCATTATAAATTATATATTTATGTAATATGTATCATTTGTACACTAAATAAATCTTTGCATTTTAGTTTATCCTGCCCATTTCGATATGTGGCAGTTTAAAACAAGAACACGTTTTCAATGAAATTTCGGACAATCCCAGACACGGATGTCGGTTATAACAGAATTTTTTAATTTACATAATCCTTCCAGTCGGCAGGTCAGCCTCAAAGTAATCGCCAAAAAAGGCCTTTCTCAAATTTCGACACAATCAGATTTTTACTTTGCTTGTCACACCCAAGGCGTATACTTATAAATTAAAACCGTTATATCAATATGAACGCGATAATTAAAATGTTTATATAACTTCTATGCATTAATATGTGTAGGATATGTAGTTAAGTCAAGAGTCAATACTTTACTTTCCAGACATTCGCCCACCTGAAATTTCAAGAGGATAATAATGTTACTACGATACAATTTTCAGAATTTCTTGAGAAATAGAAATTATATACTCACGTCGGGGCATATGCCAATTAGTGCATCGGCATGCGAATAAAATTCCTCCTTCAAGGATATAACAATAGTCTGTAGAGAGCTTGTCTTATCGCGAATATAGCTTGCAACCTTTCCTATGTTCGTGTTGTCGAGAGCTGCATCGATTTCGTCCAAAACGAAAAATGGTGCGGGTTGAAAACTAAAAATTGAAGAGGATACAATGTAGACGCTTTGATACAATCGACGAATTGTATATTGTAGTATTCTTCCATTATGTAAAAAGAAACTTATATAATCACCTATGTATCGCGAATAACAGAGCTAAGGCCGCAACAGTTTTTTCACCACCTGATAAATTTGACATTGGCTGAAAACGTTTCCCAGGCGCAACGCAATTATAATTGATGCCATCCAAATACGGTTCTTCCGGATTTTCCGGTCCGAGGAAAGCTTGCGCAGACTGATTCTTTGCCAAACTCTGAAATCATAGACATTTGTAAATTATTCTATACATATGAGACACGAAAGACTCATTTGTGCTATTTACACAAACCTTGTAAATAGGATCGATTTCATTAGCTACGTGCTCAAAGCACGCCATAAACCTGTCGTGTCGCTCTTTCTTTACTTTCTCAAATTGGGTCTTTGCTTTTTTAGCTTTTTTACGCGATTGCTCAAATTCCTCGTTTGTCTCTTGCAATTTTTCTTTCGCAAGATACAACTTTTGAATTGCCTGAAAGTTGTATATTATTATAAAGAGGAAAGTCCGAATAGTGGAAGTAAGATAATGCATTTTTTTTCTTTATAACTCTACAAACCTTCATGTTGGGCGCTTGGATACGTTGAATTGTGCCCTGTAGATCGTTGATTATTTTTGTCAATTTATCAGTGGTCTTCTTGGTATCCTCTTCCTCTATGTCCTTCAAATTTTCAGGGAGAAGGGCATAATCAATAGTGATTCTTCTCTCACGCTCGTACTGCTGCTGCGTATTTAAGGATGAATCATTATTTGTTTCTGAGGTATTAGTTGTACTCATTTCTCCAGCAATGTCCTCCATATTTCCATGAAGCATAGGAATTGCTACGTCTTCCATCTAAAGATTTATAATGGAATTTTTCATTGAACTATCGTACTGACTATAACAGATATTCGAAAACATATTGGTACAAACTTTGCACTGCATTAAAATCGCATGACGCTCAGCCTTTTTTTGTTCAATCTTCGTTTCAATGGCGTTAAGTTGTTTCTGTGCTGCTTGAATGTCTTTAGCAATAGCGCCCACTTCTCGTCTAGCTTTGCCTATCTCGTCCTCCTTCTGATCCACTTCCATCTTCTTAGCATTTCGGGCAGATTTTAATTGTTCCATTTGTGTTTCATCGTGATCGATTTCTGCCTTTTGATTTGATTCGGTTTGGCGTGCAGATTCAAGTTTGTCTTCAGCATCCTGAACAGCTCGCTCCCATCGTAGGACATTGCCTAAATAATATGTTTGAATGAATAAAAGGAATTGTGGGATAAAATGATGTTACAAAGGATTATCGTGTTTCAGAACATACTCTCCGTATCTCGCTGTTTTTCGAAATCTAACTGATTATAAATCCTATTACATTGATTTTCAAACTCCATTCTCTTTTTCGCCCTTTCTTGCTGCGATCTATAAGAATTGGAATTTAATTAGATTCTATATAAAGTTTATTGTATCAATTAAAATACCTTAATTCTCTTTCTTCATACTGCCGTATATTGGATACACCTATCTGTTCACAGAAACTAGCAAACACGTCATCCTCTACATTATTCATTTTCTCTTTAATATTTTGTATTTCCTGGTCCCTTGCAGCCATAGTTTTTTCAATAGCTGCTATGGTGGGCTGTAATAAAATATAATTAAAATTGCAGTTTTTTTTTTTTAATATCAGATTACATCAACTACATTATTAGACAGTGTCTACTTACACCAAACATATTTAATTCGTTTTGCAGACCATCTAATTCTGTTTCAAATTCAGTGATTTGCTTTTGCTGAAAAACGATGTTGTATTATTTAAATATTTTTAAAGACGTTTGTCTTGTAATATGATACATACCGTCGTGGACAGGTCACATTTGTTATATTTTAAGCGTGTCTCCAAACCGCGTATCTGTGATTCAACCGTATTTAATTCTGATTCCTTGCGAGATTTTTTTAACGATTCTCTCAATTCCTCTGTTAATTTTTCCTATTAAAATTCAGATTTTATATTATAATTTTTATTTTGTTCGCGAATAAAAGCATTAATAAGATCATACCTTTTGTGACTTTAACTGTGACATTTGCTTCTCGTCCCATCGCTTTGCTTTCTTAGCAAGGTCCAAACTACCACCGGATATAATACCAGCCTTCTGATAAAATGTACCATCTAGCGCAACACACTGCAAATACATTTTTTCGCATCTCAATATTTACAAGTTTATTAATGTTACAAAAATCAATCGGTCTTACTCACATCATATCTCGCTTTCTTGTCCATTTCATAAGCCACTTTATTTGCATCCTCAGGAGTCTCACACACTAGTGCATTATTCGTAGCAAATAGTACAGCCCTGTCTATGTCTTTTGGAGAGAAATGTAACACATCGTACAACAATTTGACATTTTTGGGCTCCTGTATATTTCTAAGAATTATGTGAAAATTGTTTAATTGTATAATCGAAAAGGAAAAGATTTTACAGTATATTGATCTGTATCCTTTCATTTACTACCTAACTTAATTTATTTACCTAAGCCGCTCTTTGAGTGGTTTTGCTTGAATGTAATCAAGTGGAAGAAATGTTTCTGGTTCAAGATATTGCTCTTTAAGATATTGAATACATTGTCTGGCTGTTTTTTCGGTGTCTACTACAATAGCTTCCATGTATTTTCCAAGCACTTTTGTAATGGCTACATTGTATCTCTTATGAATAGGCTCACACATATTATACATACGATCATACTGAAAAACAATTTTGATTTTACTAATGCATAAATAAAATTATATACAGTATTTGCAAAAAAATTTTCAAAATATTTACCACTCCAGGAAAAAGGCGTTTGAAGTTTTCTACAATTTCAGTTTTCTTTTTTGTTCGGGATACTTCATGCTTGTCTACTTTAGCATCACCAAGTTGCTCTGAAATACTCTCTAGCTCCCGCTGTAAATTTTGAATTTTATCTTTTGAAGTACCAACATCAGACTGTAGATCAGCTCTTAATTTTTTCTGATCCTCCAATGCCGCTTCGGAAGTCCTTATATGTTCTTCGAGTTTTTCTACCCTTTTCAATGCTTCATCTCTCATATGCCCTTTTTGCTTGTGCTTATTCTCTATTTCTGTCTTCTTTCTGCCCTCATTGTCAAGCCTATCTTGATCTGACTTTTGTTCACGATTTATGGAATCTAAAAGTTGGAGGTACCTAGCAGACTGCTTGCCCGCTTCTTCCTTTAATCGATTATACTCCCGGACCTTAAATTATATAAGCAACAACCATATAGCACTATGTGGAATGTCTCAAAATTCACGGAATATTTGAAAATTTCAAGAAAAGATTGCATAAGTATCAGCAAAACCTTGGAGGCCATTTACCTGATATGCTATTCTATACATAGCCCTATACCGTATACTTTATGAATCACTAAAAAATTTACAATTATTAATTATAAACTTATATTTCCTATCAAAATTACTTCTTGTGTGAATTTTGAGACACCTATATAGCTCGTTTGTACATGAGAAATAATTGACTAAAAAACATTAGTTCTATTTATATTTTTTACCTGTTCATCTTCAAGCTGCACATCCCTCCCTTGTAACTGGGATTGCCCTGCTATGCTAGCTTCATAAGCTGCTTTAGCTTCTTCAACTTGTCTCAGCTCTTCTTGTAGTTCATGTATATCTTTTTTATGAGCCTCATCGGCAATACGTGCTTGTGCTAACGATTTACGCGCGGACTCTACTTTCTTCTGCATGTGTGCAACGCGCTCTTTTGCTTTAATAAATGTTGGCCTCTTCTTTGTAATTTCAACTTCAACTTCCCTAATGTCCTGCTCTATTTTAGCCAAATCCCTTCCCAATTTACCAGCCTCTTTCTTCCTTTCTTTCAATAACTCCTCAGCCTTTTCTTTTTTCTTTTCGATTTTCTCAATTTCGTGCTGTTTCTTCTTCTGCGAAACTTCCAGATTCTCAATGCTTTTTTCATTGTGAAATAAACGGAAGAGTTGTAGTTCAACTTGTTTTTCCACCTAAAGCAAGATTTTTCTGTTCTAGGAATTAATGGGAAACAAACTTAAGCTTCAGCATGTTACGTACATATTCTTCTTTCAATCTTTGATATTTTTCTGCCTCTTCCTTTTCCAATTTAGCTTCCTTTCTTTCTGCAGCAATACCTTTCTTCTTCTGGTATGAAAATTGAGTTTCTTCTTCTGCCTTTAACATTTCAGTTCGCAACCTACAATATAATTTACGTTGTTTTACTTGAAGCACATTTAACAAAAACATAATTAATCTGATGCAATAAGAACCACCTTTCATATTCTGTTTTAAGTGCACCCGAATTACTAATTTCTTCAAAAAGTGCTGTGCGTTCTTTAGGATTTTTCATAGCTATAGACTCCACTGCTCCTTGAAAAACTAAGAAATTCTTTGCCTTAACATTAATACCAAGGTGCTCCAATTCATTAAGATACACTTGACTCGTAACAACCTGGATGAATAAATTTGAATATCATAATTATATTAAAAAAGGAATATAACAATGAATTTCTTTATTCTTGTAATAAATTTCATATTAATGCTCACATTGTTATTTATTCTGTGCTCTGAAGAAGAACCTTGTACAGATCGCATGAAACTTTTCTCTGTACCATCCTCCAACTCAAACACAGCTGTTACGGATGCACTAGAAATGACAATTAATTAGTCGTCATGTTGTTCTCCTTTTAGATATTCTTGTTACTCATATAAATCATAATGACACATAAAAAGATTGGGTAAAGATAACATCGATTAATAGGCAAAAAAACGTTTGTACGATCAAGTATGCATAACTAAAGAGAAATAATACCTTCGTGCTACTGGCATTCCTATTGATGCTCCATGAATGAGTTCACTAAATCGCTTAACCCGCAAGCTGCTGGTTTTTTCACCCATAACAAAACTGATGGCATCCATAAAATTCGATTTTCCTGCCAAATATACATTGTAAAATATCTCTTGTGCGTTATAACGGTTTGGAAAACGGTATTGTTGATATACAGAATCATAACCTACCAGATCCATTTGGGCCGACTACTGCGGTGAACGACTTTAACGGCCCGATAATAAGTTTTCCTTTGTATGATTTGAAATTCTCTACCTCTATGTGTTTTAAAAAAGCCGGCATTTTGGAAATTATTGAAAGAAATCACATATAACACCAAAGTGGCATAATTGGCGCCACAAAATTTCCAACACAAGTAAACGTCACATACGAAAGTAATATCATGAATGTCCTGTATACGTGTGCCATGGAGTATAAACTTCGATAAAGAACGTTAGAGTTGACCGCAAGCCGGAACAGTAACGCCGTATCCCTTGGTGGTGTAATATGAGAAATCATTGTGGATACGTCTTGAATCGATAGATATTGTATTGAATATAACATAATCTATTGTATTTGAAAGATCCATTGATATGATTTTTACGTTATGAAATTCATAGAAGCATGACTCATAAGTTATCGACGGAAGTTGTTTTTTTCGATGTATTGTCCTTGCAATTGTAGTATTATATATCTAGCGTGGAAAACTATGTAGAAACGAGAAGGGTATGGTTTACACGCAATATCAGTTTGAATATAGATTTATTATATGAAATGCAAATCATACATTGCTTAACTATTTAGGAATGAACAATTATCTCTAAGTATGTAAAAGTGCATACATTCTACCTCTTTCACAATTCATTGCCAAGTGCTTTTAATGAAATGCGCACGCAAAGACTAGACTTATACAAAGAAATGAATTACTCAAGAAATATTGGTAGAAGAATTATACACCTACTAACGAGAAAGGAACATATTAAATATTATTGTTTTACACTTTGATGCGATCAGCCAACGAGCAAGAGAGGCCTGTATTATCAGGCTCTACATTAATGTCCTTGACCACGCCATCTTCAACGATCATAGAAAATCGTTTGCTTCTTTTTCCTCCCAATACCGCTAGATCCACGGAAAGATCTAATGCGTCTGCAAAATCACCCTTTGGATCTGCCAGCATACGTACCTATAAAAGTACTGGGTATTAAATTTCTGCATTTTAAATACAATAAGTAACTTTTTAACACGCATAAAATATAACAAAACATTTTAATAAAATATTAATAATGATTAAATTCATACACAAGAGTAAACTTACTTTTCCATCTGCTTTATGTTCCTTACCCCAAGCCGACATAACAAATGGATCATTTACAGCGATACAAAATATTTCCGAAATTCCCTTGGACTTTAGTTCAGCAGCCTTTTCTACATATCCAGGTAGATGGGTCTAAACAATAGATATCTTAGTCGTCATTCATAGACTCAGCAAAATCGTATTAGTGTAGTACGTGTAAACAATTTTTTTTTTAAATTCACTTTTCGGCACCGACTGCTAAGGTCATTTGGCCAAAACAATGTTTTATTTTCGGCACAAAGTATTATCTATTGTAGTCAGATGTACCTTTGAGCATCCTGGCGTGAAAGCTCCGGGTACTCCGAAAATCACGATCTTCTTACCGGCGCTAATTTTCGCTAGATTGACCTTGTTCGCCGGCGTATCCTCGAAGAGGTCGACCGAGGGTAGTTTTTCTCCTACCTGAATCGTCATAAAGTATAAAAACCGTTATCTCGAACCCTGACCTACGCAATTATATTTTCATTCCTAAATATTGTGCACTTTGTAATGCCAACGCAATTACATCCGCGACCGCTGTGAACAATTTCGTGTTTACGATAAATTATGATACTGATGGCAAAATATACCAACGAATAACTTACAGCGACAACCATGTTTTGTGATGATACGCGAAATCCTCGTAGGAGACAGTTAAACGACGATCGTTCACCGACGGAAATGACACGACTTATGAGTTGGCTCATCTGTGCCTCCTTCGATTGACTCTGTGAACCAAGTGTCCCTCCGTTTGCGGGGTTTGTCAGTATTAAGAAAGGGGTTTACGAACACGATGCGCCCGATAAAAGGAAGAAGAACCGGCGTGATGAACGCATGGTATTACGCAACCCATAGGTCTTATTACATAAAAAAATACGAATCTTTAGGGTATTTCCTAATGCATTTTTGCTGTTTCCATTCGCGTAGTATGGCTATAGCATTAGGGCTACGTAACCTATCGTTTGTGAAGTTTTGCCTTTATTATTTTTTCACAATGCAATCGTGAGAAATGGCAGATTCCGCCGCTCGATGGCACGTAACCTTACGTTCGAAATGGCGATGACGTGCAGAAGGTTCTGTATACATGTTGCTTATCGAGCACTGCACAAATGCAGCTTGTGCTTCGTCGGTAACACTTGATTACCTACAAAAGATACAGTAAAGTGAATTATTTTTTTCAAATATTTTTTACATGCCCTTTACCTACTATCGATGCTGTAGAATTTACATGCGTTTAATGTGTTACGACTGTCTGATTTAACATTGCGAATAATTAAAATTCGGACACTAAAAGACCAATTGTGGTAATAGCAGGTTTTCCTTACGTTTCAAGAAGTAGCGTGCCACCTTTGAGAGGTAGAGTATTGTCTTGTATACACTATAGTTGAGATATAGATATTCCATATACTCTTGTGCGGTATGCACATTTCCAGAATACCATAGTATAGTAACTGGTTCTGAACTATACTAAGGACAGGTTTTTGTTACGGTTTTTTCATGATAGGTTGCGGTTCGATAGGCGTCGAGCTTTCTTATTCATTGAAAATTGAGATTTTTGGAACCATCACCAGTTTTTAAGTATATCGACAATAGTTGGTAATGGTTGTTAGACTTGATAATACCATTTCTGAAAAAATTGAATTCGTCTTATACACATATTGTATATTTTATATTTTGGTATGTATTACAATCTTTTCTAAAACTAAAGTTACCTTATATTGTAGATTCGATTAAAATACGCTTGTCCAGTAAAGACATAATAACGAATACTTCAAACGTGTACATGTATCAAAAGCTTTATCCGGAAGTTCAACAATAATATTAACATAATCTAAATCTATATACCTCTTGAAAATCTATACGAACTATTTTTTATACATTCTTCCTACATACGAAAATACTCAATACTACTCGTACTTCATATATGTTTTATTTATACAAAATTATATATCATCTCACCATTATTACAGCTAGCATTATAATCTTTATTTTATTTATCGCGAATGAAACACGCTACTCTGATCGTTCGATTTATTTAAAAAAACATACGCTGACGTACCTTTACAAAAGTCTCGTTGGTAGTTCGATGAAAGCAGGCCACAGAAATCGGCGTGGAGTCTGAAAGAAGGGTAACGCGATACTCGGGCCGTGGCTGGAAAGGGGGTCGAAGAATCGGAAAAAGGAATTATATCTTGAGATGACGGCGAGGCCGGGATCGAATACGACACTGCTAGGTGGAGCCATCCGCATCCGGGTCATTAAAAGCGGTTCCTCTGAACCCTACGAGCACCGCCGCCACAATACGCCGTAATGGGAATAATATGCTCTATTTACAAATTAAAGTATCGGATATCAAAATATTCCGCGCGGTATTTGATCAATATTGGCGGTGCGTCGTGCAAGGCGAATGCTTTTGTGAAACGCGGATGTCCCAGCGAGCATTTTAATTTGATTATTTGCAATGCGAACGTGTCGGATAAGGAGCCTTTCTTTAGAACGCATGCTGGCGGAGTATCCTGATTCGTATCTGCAATAAAACATTTGAAGTAGAACGATATCATGTATATAAAAATTTGGAAAGTTGGAAAGCATAAAATGTTAACATTTTTTTTTTGTATTTTTATGCAGGTAATAATATTCTGGCGGTTTCAGATTGGATGTAACTGTTGCAATGGTTTTATGATTGTTCCGATATCAAGTATTTCCTTTTTTTTACGTAGCTTGTATTAAACGCTCCGATTTATTCCATACGAGCGTAACCATTTAAAGTAATGAAATTAATTTCTGTCAACCTGTAGTGTTTAATTTATGAGAAACCTCTGTTTTTACAATTTACTTCGAAGTTAATGAATACCGCGATTGGTGGTAAAACAAAAAAATAGTCCCTTCGACCTTTCCTGTGAGTGTAAACACGAAAGTCAAGATTTTACAGCGTTTTCCATAAAATTCGCATGAAAAACTGGCGATTTTTAAGGTTAGGAGAGGTTCCAAATATTCAACGACGAGCATTAAAAATCGTCGGTACGCGTGGCCCTAAAAAGCGGTACTTCCATTAAGCGGAAGCGAGAACTGGAAAAAAAAGAGTAGAAGTCACCTTTTTGAGTAACGGACTTTTAAAGTTTTACGAGCTGACTGCCACTTTTTCGGACGGCCGTCTCGTGTTGGCGTACTTAAAAATCCCATCGTTCGCATTTTTCTTCTTTTTTTTTTTTTGCATAACGGCCAAAAATATTCCGCAAAAGGCACGAGCTTTGCCCCTTTTTTTGCCGAGTGACCGACTAAAAAAGTGCGGTCCTATAAATTACGTTCGGCACT
Organism: Ampulex compressa; assembly: GCA_038496175.1. NCBI lineage: Eukaryota > Metazoa > Arthropoda > Insecta > Hymenoptera > Ampulicidae > Ampulex > Ampulex compressa. The sequence continues at coordinate 80,919 of JBCFXI010000565.1, read as the reverse complement.
GCATTTTTTAACGGTGTTTTCTAACGGGCAAAAACCGGGTTGACTTTTATTATTCCTACAGTAACGGAAAAAAATCAGAAACTGTTCAGCAAGGGCGAAAAAAACGTTAGGGTACGTTCCGTAAAACGTGAAGGAAGCATTCTGGGTATACCTTTTTCCGTTGTTTGTGCTGGAAATAAATTCTTGTTTTTTTTTTTTATTAACACGCGCGCTCTAAGCTACCCTTTTAAGGAAAAACGGAAGACCCCTTTTCTAACTGACTTTGAGTTATTCGCTGTCGTTTTTGTCACGCTTAAGACTTCGGAGTTTTATGTTTAAAGCGCTAAAGCTTTGCGTAGTCTTATTAATCACGTGTCAATTATTATAGAATTCCACTGCTTTACCGTCTTTCTCATCGCATGCTATTCTTATATGTAGACATTTCACACCCCTCGTATATATAATTTTTCTGATATTAACGTGCAAAATACGTACCATTCACGTGCCCTTAGTGTTAACGATCATATCATAAGCTACTTTGATCTTTCGCGTTTTCCCAGCACCTTTTTATTCGAAGTTTGCCGACATACAAGACGCCGCGACGTCTTAGAAGAACGTCCTCGCGTTCATTATAATACTCTCAGTGCATAATTATTTCGTTCGTAAGGATAAATAAACGGGAGACCGCCGCGGGGGAGTTCCGTGCGTCCTGATTTAGCGACACGAAATCCAATAATATAATGTATACCCGATATAACGCGTTATATTATATTATATCACGGCACAGCGGCAGGAGGATACGATAAACGCAGACACTCGGATTCTCGTTAAGAGTGGCCCGAAGGCTCTAATTAAAATAACAAACGGAAAATCCGCGGGAGCCGGCGCCGTTCCTGGGAACCACCCTCTTCAGCCCCCGTAATCCGTCAGCAGAACCGAAGCGGCGCTGGCGCACGAAACCTCCGCCGATGCAAAACCATGAATAGCGTAGCGGCGTTACAGCGTGACGCTCTGTGTACAAATGTTTCCATATTAAATCGCAGACGGATGTTTCGAGGCGTTGCAGCGAACGAAGGATAACACGGATGGTGGAGGGTGATCTCAACGACAGGAGAGAGTCGATAAAGGCAACGTGCTCTCGTGAATGAAGATCTTGTAAAATCTCGAAAAGAGAAGAACGAGAAATGTGAGATAAATGAAAGAAGGAAAAAGGTGCACTCTCCTCTGGCATATCCACGTCAAATGATTATTTCTCGCGCACTTAGTACCATTCGTTTCATAACCTCATATACAGAAAGTGTCCTAAAAAACCTCGTATCCGTAGATAATATATTTACTACGCAATAAGGAAAGATGAGTTTGAAAAAAGGGGTTGCTATCTTCAATGCTATCTTCAGTCGTAGAATCTGGCAGCCATATTGTTTTATGGGATTGGCAACTAAGTTCCCGCCGTTTTTTTAAATCTTTAGACGCTCATCTCATGCTCTATGCTTCTGAACACTTTCCATCGAGCGAAGATGTTTCTCTATAGCAGTGCGGAAGCATTCTATTTTCCCTGCCAATTCCCTTGTCGTTTATCGCGGACTTCCGAGCAAAAGTTGGTTCAATCGAATTTCCATCTTGAACTTGGCATACCAATCACGTTCTTTCAGCTATGGTAGCCTCTCCATACACAGCACCAATGCCGCAAGCACCTTCAGCAGCCTTAAAACCTTAATAAATACAAAAGGAAGGAGGTGTCGAAGATGCTCATTTTTCTCAACATAACACTCCATTTGAACGATCTGAAAATTAACATAAATGAACTCGAACCAAAAAACAGGACATAGATTCCGGTAGATCAAAACATCCTCTTTCAAATCACTTAAAACATTATACCAAAAGCATTTAATAACACGTGAAATGTTAAAATTAAAGAAAAACAGCCGGAACTTAGTTGCCAGGCCAACGGTTCATTATAAAGCAGTTTGTTGTAATCGCAAGTGGCGAGGCGAAGAAAACAGATGGACGGAAGGATTAGAGGGGCAAGACGGCCGCCAAGGAGGAACCGGATCCGCTGGTGGTAGGGCTGGAGGGTGGACGAAGAGGGCGCGGGGGAGGGTGAGAGAGGTAGACGGAGTAACCGCGAAGGAGGGGTTGGCGTTTCCATCGAGAAGGGAGGTTGGTTCTGGCGTCTCGTTACAGCGGTTGGCTGCTGAAAGCGCGGATGACGCGGAGGTGGAGGCGGTGGGTGTGGGACGAAAAGCCCCGGAGGGCGAAGCCGGCCTCGCCGTGTTTTTCGCCGATTGAATCAATTAAAGAGGAAAAACTCCCGGGGTAAAATATTCGAGACGTGTCCCTCCGGTCCTGTACAGCGTATATGCGTACGTACGTGCTCGTGCGTCTGTAACTATCGAAAGGTCGACGTCACGGCCCTCCGCGGGGGCACCGCCGGACGTACGAGGCCCGGCCAAAAAGAAGCGGGAATTATTTTGTAAATCCTCGTTCCTTCCTTTCGCGTTGACAACTTGCAACGACTGTCCCCCTCAAAGTACTCTCGCGCGGGAGTTTATGCAATGTCGCACTTTGCGATATCCACGATGTAAAAGGACGACGAGGGTCCGCGGAAGACATCGTCCTTAATTGGTCCTCGGTGTACGCTTGCGGATCTGACATAACCTCAAAGCAGTTTTCCGTCGAAGTAGATTTTGATTTGGAAAAACGAGAAAGCGCCTGTACGGTCTAGGATCAAAAATCAGTTCCGTGCTGAGAAAAGTACATTGCACTTTTTTTAGGTTAACCTATTCATAGACTTACCTGGAAGGAACTATCCGAGAACTGGATAATTCGCGAATCCTTGATGGATCGTGACGTCATAGTGGGTGTAGTATGTATTATCGTTGCGTAAGAAGTTCAGGCGGTAATGCGATCGAGATGAGAAACGCCAATTTTTAGACTACCTGGGGAAAGAAGTTTCGAAGGAGTGGAAGGATGGCAGAGGCAGTGTCAGACAACACGGTTTAATCTCTTAATTACCAGAGGGAAGGATAGGTTCGCACGCAGCCGCGCTAAAGTCGGCGCATGGATTAGCGGTAATAGTACTCTGGTAAGTCCCCCATCCGGCTTGTTTGTTAAATAATATCATCGTTATCCGGGTGGAGCCTTGCGAAAGCCCCTCCTGTGCCATTTGCACACGCGCAGCGCTGTAGCCGGATCCCGCAAGGCGCAGGGGCATGATCGAATAAATCTATTACTCCAGCAATTTAAATAACGATAATCTTTCTCTCCTTTCCTCTTTTCTTTGTATTTCATACCTATCGCCGTACTTATAAGATTATTATACACCGACTATTTATCTTCGTATCTTCGTATCTTTGTGTGGTAAAGTACATTGCTCGTCAGAACCACGACTTCATTTGTATTAAATAACGATACATGTATGCATGCATATAATGATGTAAAATAATACCTTTAATTGCGAATATACCTCTGGTTCTGCGAGAATTAATTGTGAACGACATCCTCGTTGCGCAATAAAGCAATAAAAAGCCGCAGAGACAAGGGTCCAGTGTGTCCTTTCGCAAAAAATTGATCGTACCTACTTATTCCTCATGGTACTTGTATTAAATGGTAACGTGATCGTTATGATATTCTACGTGTAAAATAATTGCTATATCGCAATTATAAATACTTTTATGTAGCAAATTGTGTAGATATATCCTAACCGTTTAAATTTATGATGTGATCCCTCGCGATTCTCGAAAGCTAATAATTGTGCTCTAAGAACAAGTACTATCGTAATTATTATTGCGTACTTCAGTATCCTTGAATATAAAATTCATAGAACGATATTTTGGTTACACGAATAAGAATTTTTTAATTAGAATACTGACAAGCGTTTACCATCATGGATATGCGGAAGCAAACCATCGTACAGATAAGTTTCCCGTCGGCAGGCAGATCGCGTGACAATTAGCCCTGACACTGCAAATGGCTGTGGAAAGTGTGATTCAGCAGATATCGGGAGCGACCGACGGATTCCTAATTGACAGTCTCACAATGTGCAGCAACGCTTCGACGACATGTCAGCGGATCTGCTCCAGTAAGCGCAAAATAAAATAGGACGAGTAGTAAAGTGTAACACGATGAGTTAACGTGGCGCCTCAGCTCGCTTCTGCATAATTTGCTCATCTTTGATCAATCTCGCAGCATCGCCCAAAAACGGATACAGCAAACTTATTGTACAAGGATTTATAAATCGTTGATTTAATTCATACGCCGTTAATTTAATTTATACGACGTTCATTTAATTTGTAATTAATTAAATGTATTATACTCGATGACGGTATCGCAATAGATAGTATCCGCTTACAAGGATTGCAGAAAGAGTATTTCAATGAGATATGTACGTCAAGTTTGTAAATGCGAAAAAAAAAATATCGATCGTATTTGCACTTTGTTCGAATTATACGGCGCTGCGTTTAGTCCGTGCATACACGCACGCTTATATGAATGCACGAAGTAAAGGTGCAAGTTTTTTAGGGTCCTTCGTTAACCAAAAAAAATCAGGGCGTTGATATCCAACGACGATATCATTGGTGCTCCTGCCGATTAAACACAGTTTGGTATTTATTTGGAGTAGAATGTCGGCGGGGGCAAACAGAAGTGTCCATTGAGGAGCGCCGCGTGCCCGCTGTGCCATTCAATTCTGCAGATTATTGTCACGAGCGAGCGCGTGTTTATTATGCAATGCGTGTACTTACCCCCATGTATCGAGAGCATTGAACCAAAGGGGAGATTTACATCGAGTACTTCGTATTGCTGACATTCTTATGTGTATCACTTGTGTTTCATGGTTTACCTCTGGGTTAACTTTTCCATCTACCGTCAGTGATATTACAGAAATCTAGAAGTAAAAGTACGTTCTATTCGGATGAAGAGCTTTGGCTAAATAACTATTTATGCAAACAGGAATGTTTCGAAAGCCTTAGCGCATTTCTTCTCGAACTAAGGAGAAAAAAACACAACAAGGATAAAAAAGTAACAATAATAGAGTATAAACAACAGCTGTAAGCCTGAATAAGCGTGTGAACATACCTTAAAGTAAATTCGAACAAATGAACAGAAAGGCTTATAAACTAAAATTATGTATGCAGGATATATGAACAAAATATACAATGATCTTTATTTAAACGAAGCTCTTCGCTCGAATAGAACGGACTTTTATTTCTATTACCACAAAGAGCGAGAAACTCATTCTTGCAATTACACGAATCTATTTCGTATAGAGAAATCTGTACTTCATCATATTTTGAATTTATAAAATAAGTGTCCGATAATTTCGAAAAATCTGTACACTGATTTAGATCAAATTCATCTTACATCCAATTATATCTAAAGATGTTCATCCTTTTATCATTAATACGTGACATTGACTGTAAAAGGAAATGCCCGTTAAATTTTCATATTCCAGACAGGATAAGAATAAAAAATGTTCGATTTATAAATTGATTTATCGCAACTTATCGACACTGTGCGTTGATCACCGTACAATAGAGTGTTTGGAGAGTTTATTATATAAAGAATAGTTCATCACGACCGCACCGAGGGTACTATCACCTTTTACTACCCTCCGAATTATACTCGTGACCCAGTCGCGGTTGCCACCAAGGCCAACGGAAGTACAGGAGGACTACCCCAGCAATATAATCCAATGATGCTTGCCCGGCAACATGCTCATAATTGTGACCCAGTCACGGTTTGGAAGGATCTCCTCCAAGGACATTCACGGGAAACAAGAACGTGGCTTCGATGGTCCGCAAACGAAATTAACCGAACAATGGCCGACCAAGGTGGAAGTGGTCAATCCAATTTCGTTTTACGATTATGAATATTTCAGTGACAACCACAGTGACCGCTGGAAATTCTCGCCCAATAAATCGTACGGCGATTTCGTCTCCGGTCGACGGTCTTTATACCAACTACGGGCTCTACGGTCTCAGAAGTCGATGGTTTTAGGGTGAAAGTGCTCCTCGACTTTCGAATTTATTGTCGTCGGTCGTATTTCTTTTTCCTAAGCTATACTGCAGCCGGTGGAGCCCGCCAGTGGTCAGTGGGTCAACGATTTTCGTGGTAGGCCCATGAATTTCGCGAAAAGGATTATTCCGAAGAGTCTTCTCCACCGGATACCCCGGATTCTGTTGCGGCTTATCTGTGTCCACGGATCGTGGGAGATTACGACCAGGATTTCCATGTCTTCGAAACACTATCCGTCGCTTTTGGAAAATACTTCTCGGAGGAAGTCGCAAGCTACCCACGTTTGATTTATACCGAACCGCGTATCTGTGATGTATATGAAGTTCTGAGATATGTATTAGCATCTGGTACCGGAATTTCGTCTGTAGAACACTTGGAGGTATAAAGGAATGATTTGGTACCAATGAATGAGCAACGACGATCTTAACCCTTAAAAGGTATCATCTAAAACCATGTGAATGGTATCGTGGGTTTAATTACACCCCAGTAAATGAATTTTATATGATAAATTTAATATTAATTTAATATTATAAGAATTACACATTTCGTGAAAATGATAAATTTTATTTTTTATAGTTATTGCAAGTAATATCGCCGTGTGTTTTGCAAGTGAAGTTGGTACCATATTGTATATTTCACGGTATATTTTCTATCCTCTTTCCTTGTACTTACATAACATCTTCCTTGTTTAGATATGGATTATGATATTGGAGTTGTTTCCTCAACCTTTCCGTCTCTAATTTCTAATATTATTTTCCTCAGATTACGCGGAAAATCCGGTATTATTAGTCGTTCTTTAAGAAATGGTGTAGCAACATTTTTCGCATTACACAATGTAAGTTGTGGATATTCAACTTAATCATGGGCTGATTTTTTACCCACAATATCCTTTAAGAGTTAATAAAAATTTCAACATTCAACACTATATTCCATTTCTAACGATCATTTTAATAAGGACAATTATAATTATGAAATAATATGGCGATTTGTATATACAAGAGTTGCAAATACACTTTGGCGAAGGCGTTATAATTCAGGTATCGGCGTTTACGAAGGTGTTGATGATTTTATCTCTACACCGTGCGCTTGGAGAACTTGGTGACTTTACGCTGTTATGACGCAGAAAAGGGCGGCGCATCCGTATTCAGCATTGCGGGATTTGTGCGATCTTGTATGGTATCACCGGTGGTCCATGCATATGTAAAAATTTCCAGAGGGGCTTCCTCGCGCTTACAAGCTCCACCATAGGGGTACAAAGGGGCTTCGCTCGGCCGTGCATCTGTTTTATGTAACCGAATTTATGTCATGCTGTCTCAGCATCGGCCACGATCATCCGGAAGTGTTTTATATAAATTCTTAACCTGATTACACACAAGGCGCTGCACCTGAAGGGCCTCCGACGACGGATCGTTAGACGAGTTCTACTATTTGAATCGAACCAGGACGCATTCAAGGACCATTGAGCCTTTCACATTACGAATTCTGCTCCAAAAAATGTCTAGTCTTTTTTATGTCCTAAAACACTTCGGCATGTAATGAAAAATGTAAAAAAAAAACAATACGTGCTTTATCTTGCATTCTCGAATGAAGTTGAATTGTCATGGCTATCTGCCTGTGTCTGTCACGGGTTAAACTGTTTGGTACTTGACGCTCAGCCCGTGACCATCACGGGCTAAAGTGTTAACGGGCCAAACACGTGTCGTCGCTTCAAAATTCGACATTCCAAAACGCTTTATGTATCTATACATATTTTACAATGTAGTACTTTCTAATATCTATATATGTATACAATATGCGTATCTATATATGTATCTATATATGTATACACCAACACCGTTTGTCTATTATATAATCCATAACACAATATGTGTATTAACATAAACTTTAGTTTGAAGTCGTTCAACTTCTTAGTTCGAAGTTTTCAACTTTTAAAGTCATTTTTACAACGATAAACTCGTATCTCGATTCCATTCCGCGAACTTATCGAACAACCCAGTATTTTATATCCACTTCGTATCTCCTCACTCCCAGGGTAATCTTATGTGAATCATCTACGAGTCGACAGATTCTCGCCATCGCTAATCCAACATGTCGCCAATAGGGAGGAATCGAAGATCCGTTAAGGCGGAAGCAAGGAGTGGAAGGCCTTAGGGCCGAGCGCAGGCAACGCGCGTGGCGCGCCTTGCTCCTGGACGCCTTAGATGGACCGGTACGTGTTTGGATCGGTTCTAAGAGAGCACCGTAAATTTTGCGGCCCAGCAGGGCCGTAAACTCGCGCCGGATGGAACAAAGGGCCCTCGCGAGGTAGGGGTGCCGCCGATCGGCAGGGGTGCTTCTACGTGCGCACGACACGGTACGAGACCGACGTGATGGCGCGGCACCCCCTTCGCGCCTCGCTCTCCAAAGAGTCGACGGAGAAAGTTGTAAACATTGCCCCTCCCCCTCCTCCGTTTTGATCCTCGGCACTGTCGCGTTAACATTCTCGACGATGAGGCTGCATGGAATAGAGTAGGATGAACGAAAGAAAAACGTTATCGCTTAGGAGGGCAGGACGATGTCGTATAAAGTTTTCCATGTCTCTGAGTATTATCAAGGTAATGACACTTCGGACTATGTATGTAGTCATCGAATAGAAGGGGAACTCTCCGCTTTGTTTTTAGAAACAAAAGTCGTATGACGCATCCGCCGTACTTTTATCATTGTACGCGACGGTTGGAACACGTTATTCTGAACTTTATCGTTGTTCATGCCGGTTGAAAAACGTGATTCTGAGAGTTATTGGCAATGATCGTGATGTAGCTGAATGTTATACACTTAGGAATGTGCTATTGGATTTATCTCTGTTGGTGAATAGGTGTATATTGATTTTATTATCTAACGGCCCATCATATTTGCTTTAAGGCAGCTTGCCATTGTTATGCTAAGATGGTTATGGTCGATGATAATAAAGATTTCACGGAAATGTATGCAATCTATATCGGTCACTGCTTGTGAGTATATAAATTGTTGATCTGTTTCGCAATTTGTTGAGATACCGCTCGTGACTTTTGTGACACCTGTGTAAACCGCGCTTGTACATGTTAATTTGTGTTTAGTTTGGATAGAATCGTCATTTCCCGTACGAGATAATGGATGTGTAATTGAGCCGCAGTTGCGCCAGCAAATGGTGTGTACGATCATTCATTATATTAATGTATTAATACATATTAACATAAGAGAAGTAAACGTCGACATATTACAGAATTAAAATCACTTTGTATTACAAAGATACATGTTCCTACGTGGTGCTTGCATCTGAGAGTCTAATAGTGTTGAATAATATACTGATCCGTACAATAAAATTAATTTACCAAATATTCCTTCAATACATACTAACTGTAACCACTACTGATACATCATATTGTAAAAATAAAACCGTTTTTTTTTTTACTATAAACAGGAAGTTTATAATATTATCAATATTACGATTTTTACACATTTGAGCTCAATAAAAGAGAAAAAACTATTATGTTCATCGGTATTCGATACATCGACGTGTCTTTAGTACGAAACCAGAAGTTTCCATTAAAAAATATAAACTACAATATAAAACCGTAAACTCGACCGACCGGCGTGGTTTAAACAAGGTGCAAACCACTATAAACGTAAAAACACAGGCCCGGAAAAAAAAGGTATATGATTTATCACTTCCACGACCGTCGCCAAAATTTCTTCAAGTACAGCGAAAAACTTTCCATCTCCGTCCATGGAGCTGCGGTGGCAGTCGAAACGATTCTTGGCTTACCGCATGCACCGCCGTAAAAGTTTCCACGTTTTCGAAAAGCTGGAGGGCGCAGGAGCAATGCGGATGGAGGAGAGAAAAGAGACACGGTAGCCACTTTGTGGCCCCCTATAAAAGTTATACGACTTTGGGCATCGTGGGTCTTGAACCGCCGCAGAACTTCGGAAAAATCGGCGTGTAGAAATGATTTACGAGGCTCCTTCGATCGGCTACTCGAGTCCGATTTCTCCTTCGTGAAAACGAGCTTTGACGAAATCTCACGATCTTTCAATAAAAAAAAAAGAACGAAATGGAAAATGGCCTCACCGTGTTTTAGTGAAAATCTTAAGAAGTAGGATGTTCATACTTTGTGCATAAATCGTAGCGAATGTTCCTAAGAATAATTGTAGCACGTCGAAAAGCGTCGAAGGAGATGATACTAAATAAGATAGGGACCGGTGAGCTTGCGAGAAATCTTCTACAGCTAGGAATTCAGTGTAAAGCGTAGAGGAAAAAAATAATACCAGGCTGGCAAACGACTTTATCCAGACCTGACATCGAGTAACAGGTCGGAAATTGTGTTTATTAGATAAATCAGACACAAGTGTATAAGCTCGCGCAAGGGGACAGCAATGGTGTCAGTATCGCGAGTGGCTGTCGAAGACGCGACATTCATTTGTACAAGTGATAAAAAAATCTATGCTATGTATTGCCCCTGTGCTGCTGCTGCAAAAAAGATCGTATGTCTAACAGCTCTGTGATCAATCGTCTGGTGAGTACAATATAGTTATTCGCGACAAGTCGCGCGCAACGACAGGAACTCAGATTTCGCTTTGCTATATACGATTCACCATCGACTTATGCGTGAATGTGGACGAATCTCGACGATAAAAGTGGAAGATCAATTAATGGAGTCGCGGTCGTTATATTCATCCGGTACTTGCGCGTAATTAACGACTCCGATATTAACTAACATTGGCTCTTTATCTAGAGCAGGTTAGTAGGTAATACGCGTCGCGTATTTAAATCGCGTTGTGTGTCACGATCGTTTCGTACTTTTATCCTGCTTCATGCCATTTATCCTGCTTAATGTTGTGGGCGCTAGTTTCGCGGAAGCGGCGAAGTCGACCTTGCACTTCAGCTTCTTGTGTGTGTTCTATGATTAGAATTATTAGGAAATGCAACAGTACGCTTGCATCATTGGAGCTGCAAGCATGTGCCGAGCAGTTCTAGCGTACATGCAGTGCATAATCTGAACGCACGTTCGCTGAATCTTTCATGCAACGTTAAGGGATACAAACACGGTTTCGAGTGAGTTAAAGTGGAGTGTGCCTACAAAAATAATTTGCAATTAAAGCACCTTACTATCTAATCTGTTATCTAATCTAGTGTCTAACCTATTATTTGTAAAATTTATCATTTATGTACACAGGCTTCTAGCTTTATATCGCTTCATATCTTCGACTTACGCCAAGTACATTTTGTGTTACAAAATTGCAAAGAGTATTAATGAAAATCAGATATTTAAGTTAACGGCACTTACGAACCTTTTCATGTATCAATCTATCTAATATATATATATATATGAATCATTATGGTGGATTATGTGGATCCTAAACGTTTCTCAAATATTATAATTTACAATTTTTTCGCATTGCCTACCTCATCGCAGTGCGCGAAGAAAAGGACGGCCGTTGTCTCTGGAAGAACAATACGATTTTACATTCAGCGAATGCCTTGATTTATCTTATCTCGCGCCTTGGTGTCGGTGGTTGCGGCTTATCGCGATACAAATATGAGGGCCGATAAACGAGATTAAACGGGAACCACACAGATGCACGTGTAGCCGTTTTTCCTTTTTGCTCGGCGTGCACCCGATTAACACCCATTGTGCCGCAAGCCGCGCCGTTGAGCCGCGCTGGATTAATTCCTAAGGTCTTTTACGAAGGCTGCCCTAAATAAATTTAGCACCAGGAGTGATTTACGTGGGCTGGAATTCACGTAGGCCCGCGATAACACGTTGTATATCGTTACGTGTCGCACGAGTAGCGTATTATAAATTATTGCGAATGCGCAGCTTATGTGGAATCAAATACGAAAAGGTAAGCTATCGTGTACCGCTATGAATTATCAACGATTTTACACTACGTTTTTTGCATCTTAATTCGTTGGTTAAACGTATTTGGTTTGCGAAGTATATTTTTATAAGTAAAAAAGGAGCGATACATGTTCTTTTTTTTTAAGTAGAAAATAAATATATATATGTTCTTGCTTGAATATTAAATAAATAATAACGTGGCTATTTTAATAAAGAATTTTCAGGTATTCGAGCAAAATTCTTCGAATATCTTCGTTACGAAGGATCGTCCGTTGCAGACGTTTTTCTATTTTACGATATATCCTAAAATCCTAGATAAAAATGAGGATAAGTTGTTTTCGAAGGAAAAATTTTGGTGTTTTACGAAAAGCTCGTCGCAGGCCGCTTTGATATTCCGAGAAACGCGATACGCAGACGATCGTGTCGGCGCGGCAATTCCGTGGGAAGAAATTAAGTCGAATTAAGCGAATGTAGCGCGCGATAAACAGGAATAATCGAAGCGAGGCTCGTGTAACCGTACAACGGCTTCGACGTCATTGGCCATCGCGCGACAGTTGTTTGCACCGTGCCAACTGTTACCTCGTAATGCGTACAACCGCTTTGCCGTGCGAATTAACGAGGAATTAAACCTGCAGCGCGGCACGTTATCCAACGGCATAAAAAATACTCCGGTCCCTAATCGTTGCTATTGCAATAGCAGGGAGTATATTTCAGCCAAACGGCCGCGATAACGTCGTCTCGATCGCCGCTCAAAGATTTTTCCTCGAGGTAAAAATGATCAAAGCCAGTATCATCGGCAGGTTTAATTAAAACTGTTAACCGCGTCGAACATCAACGAGGGTTCGAAGATAGATAGAGATAACATCGTTACTTTTCGCTCAGTACGACCATCGATCCATTTAAAAGGATCGAATGAAATTATTCGATTAAAAAGTTACTTCGTCTTCAGTGCGATCATCGACCTATCGAAGATTTGTACCAAGATTCGAGCATAACAATGATACACGAAGTATCTCGATCCAAGCTTGAGGTTCATTCCCAACCGCTAGAGCTACATATTATCTGGCAAAAAAACCGGGTATTTCTTGTCGATAGCCAGGATGATGATTCGAATCGAGGCCCTTTTATCCGGCGCGTAAACGTGCCCATTACTTCCAGCCCCTTTGTGGGACGTGGCGAGGAGAGGAGCGAAGAATCCACGATCGAGGGAGAACCGGAATCGGGCTAGTTTACGTTCGAATTGGCCATTGTGCGACGGTAGTCCAAGGAGCGCAAGGTGTTTCCGCGTAATGCCAGGGAATCCCATTGTTCTCGAGGAACGACGCTGGCGTTCGATGAAATTCTCGAGCGAGGCGCCCAAAGAAGAAGCAACTCCAATTAGAAGCTGCGCCGAACGGCGAGAAATTTCGCTGCGCAATTGGAAATTTCGCGGAACAGCGATTTCGCGATGCAGGATCTTGGAATTTCCCTTTTCGGAGTAGCAAAACGACCATCATCTCCGCTTCCTGATTTTTGAATGGTTTTTTTGCACGGTTTCCTCCTCCTCTTATCCTCGAAAATATTCCATGATTTGCTTATCGCGAAACGTTTATCGTCTAATTTGACTCGCGTCGTGGAATTGGGTCGGGCGTTCGAAACGAGATGCTAATTATTCCCGGGTCGGCGTATATTCCAGACGAGTCGCCGACTAGTTTCTGAAATAGCCGGCGGACACGGGGCTCTGTTTGATCTGCGCGTAGAAGCGGGTAAAGTGATAGAGTGGAGGATAAAAGGAAGGAATAATAAGCGAATTGTACCAACGGATTGTACCGCTCTTCATTGGTTTACACGAAAAACGATGTGCATACTTGAGGAGTATAGGCGTATGTGGACCGTTTGCTTTTAAACATAGTCGCGGTCCAATTTGAAAAGAAAAATTTCAAAAAATTATTTATATCGTTTAAATTAGTTTCTATAATTATTATAATTTTAAAAAGTGTATTAATTTATAATATATCATTGTATATATATATTTTTTTAAATACGTTTAGTATAGTAATAAGAAAAAGTCACCTATATTCAACTAAAACCAGCATCAATCGATTTCTTCCGCTCAGAAACAGAAACAAAATACCTTCTCGACGTAGCAACTTCTAGACTTCCCTATTCATCTCTCTATTTACTTCTTCACTTTCATTATCCTCTTCTTCTCGCAAGCACGCTGTCTCGTATTCGTAGCTTCGCCCATCATCCCGCGCTCGTTCCTCCTTCGAAACGTCGCGCGTTCAAGGCCGCATCGCTCGAAGAAATCGGCATCCGCAGCATCGGTCGGATAACCGAGGAGGGGCGGGGGTAGGGAGGGATTGGAGGTATTTTGCCTCCGGAGCCGTAAAAAGCTCCCGTGTTCTCGGCTTTCTCGAGTGGCTCCTTTCCTCCTTTTTCCACGGCTGGAAACCGCGCTCGAAGCTCGGCCAAACGAGCTTGACGCGTGTTTGTACAAGGACTCGACATTCGAGCCATCGCTCGTGAAAGTCAGGCTACTCGTGTTTCGGAACCGGTCCCCGTTTTGTTTTCGAACATGTTTGGGTAAACCTTACCGCCGGCTGCGCGGTGCATTCGTCGATTTTCACGAGGGGAGAGCCTTCGTTCGAAATTTACAGTTCGGGACTCACCTGTGGCGCTCGATCGGCATGAAATTTAATAGGATAATGGGCCTGTATACGTGGAATCGCGATCGTGGCAGTACATTGTGGTCGCTCGTAAGAGAAATACGCGGCACGCAAAAATGTGCTAAATTTGTATGGCGAATTATCCGTTTATAATTATCGATTATTCGACGTTGTCGTATCTATTAACACTGGAACTACCATCCACTTTCTGGGCATATTTAGAACGCCATATACATCTTTAAAAAAAAAGGGGAGAGTAGAAGAAAATTTTAGTGAATCAAAATACTGCCTGAAAATCATGGAGAATCTCAAAAGATACATCCTTATAAAGCACTACGATTTTTTAAAGAAACTACTGACCAGTCATTTTGACTGGTTTGGTAGTTCTAGTATTAAAGGAAACTGTATGATTAATTATGTTACTTACATTTCGTGGTTAAGCTTTAAAAACTACGTATGCGTAAATGGTCGAGGAAAAATTGCAGGAATAATCTACGTTTCCATAGTTGAGATGTTTAGCGCGGCTCTTCTGCTAAATGTTGCGACAGAAGAAGGTGACGAAATGTGAATTTGGGATAAAAGCGAGCTTCGTATTTCCAACGTCTCTTGCCATATCAAAATGGCTAACTGGTCGGATACCTATGGCTATAAATACGATAAAATTTTCCGTAAATATAGATCCATTATTCTACTTCCACTGAAATCGACGAGGGCCATGCGCGAGTTTCCCCTTGCCAGATTTACCTCGGCACTCGCGATGGCACTGTGATTTATGAATTATCACGGCGATTCCATGGAATGCACCGCCGAAAACCAGTTACCCAGATTTATTCGGCTGCAACGATGCTCGACGATGAAACGTGCCTATTGAAATGCTATGCACATATCGATGATAAAATACTATCGGCTCGTCAAGTGGAAATTTTCTCTGGTTTGGGAATTCCGTCATTTGTTTTTTATTGAAATAATTCTCCTGGTTCCGTTCAACGATAGAATACCTCGACGTTTTTTTTTTTTTTTTGGTCTCTTGAATTCCCACGTGTAACGATGACGATGCTCGTTGCACATTTTACATTGACTCACTTTTGTTACAACCGAGGCACTATTTCTCGGCTATTAATCCCGAGGCTGAAAGTTTCTTGGCATTCGTTTCTCACCGTGCTTTCGTATCGAGCGTTATTTTACGAGTACATTCGGTACATCGGTGTCTTCTTTATAAATATTCCCCGGCGCTGAGGCCCAGAATTATATTCCAAGGTGTTTTTCCTGCCATATTGTTGTCCCAGTGATCTCATTTCTCGAAGCATCGAAGCGTACGCGTGGCGTACCGCGTATTCCGCGATACAAATCTCGCATTGAACAATACGTCCCGGGCTAAATGACCCTAGCTTCGCACGCCCAGGATCGAAGAAAGGATGGCACGTAATCGTGGCAAAGCGGGATCCCACTTTCATCTCGAAAATGAAGTTCCTAGCAGCCCGCAACCGCAAACCGGTTACGACAAATGGAAGCGAGCGGTGACTCGAGGCGGTGCCGAAGTTTGACCCGCTACGAGAATAGCTTTTTGGCGGAGGACGGAGGAACGATATATAGAAGTAGCGGGGAGCGTAAATTTTCCGAGAGGCTGATGGATGCGGACCGAACGAGCTTTCGACGACCCGCGCGTTCCATTACTGTTCGTCGTAGGTGTTTGCATTCCTCTCTCTCTCTCTCTCTCGCTCCCTCTGTCAAGCTTCATATGCATGACATACACGCACATATGCACACAAGTACAAGTCAAGTGCGGGAGTAGATGCAAATGCAAGCGCAAACATAAGCGCAAGCGCAAGTGCAAATACAAGGTCAAATGCAAGTGTAAACATAAGCGCAAGCGCAAGTACAAATGCAAGGGCAAACGCAAACGTAAATATAAGCGCAAGTGGAAGTACAAATGCAAGGGCAAGCACAAGTGTAAACATAAGCGCAAGCGCAAGTGCAAATGCAAGGGCAAACACAAGTGTAAACATAAGCGCAAGTGCAAGTGCAAATGCAAGGGCAAACACAAGTGTAAACATAAGCGCAAGCGCAAGTACAAATGCAAGGGCAAACGCAAACGTAAACATAAGCGCAAGTGGAAGTACAAATGCAAGGGCAAACACAAGTGTAAACATAAGCGCAAGCGCAAGCGCAAATGCAAGGGCAAACACAAGTGTAAACATAAGCGCAAGCGCAAGTACAAATGCAAGGGCAAACGCAAACGTAAACATAAGCGCAAGTGGAAGTACAAATGCAAGGGCAAACGCTAGCGCAAACATAAGCGCAAGCGCAAATGTAAATGCAAGAGCAAACGCAAGCGCAGGTGCAAGCGCAAGCGTAGGTACAAGTACGAGATGAGTACACGTATAAATAAACAGACATAGGTACTCACTCATTGCGTCTAGAATACATGCTACGGAGATGTGATTAAGAAATTTCGGTGTAGAAACATTTGTCCCGTTTACAAATCGGATTTGAAGAAACCAGACGAAGTGGAACGGGGACCGGCTCACCTTGGCGATAAGCGTGCCCTGAATTATTCAGGTGCTCGTACCGCTTGATAAGCGCGAAGGACGGTATTGCGGATAATTGGTGGTTTTTTTTGGCCCAACAGAAAAGGATAGCGCGTTTCACAAAGGTCAGGGTTATGCGCTTATATCCAGAGAATCGTCTTTCTCGACACTCCTCAAACGACAGCCTTTCGAACATCGGAGGACTTTGTTTTTTGTTTATTCCACCTCTACACAGTTACAATTAATATTTCGAGCGATCTATGCTTCGAGGAATTATTGTTCGTACGACAGATGGATATCGGCACGATTGTAGATCACCAAGCGCATTGTATTCGACAAATATTTCTTTACGACCAAGACTTGCGCTCCGTTTCTTTTTCGAAACTATTAACGCGAGGTTTGGCTGTTTGCGAAAGAGTTCGCAAAGTTACTCACCATCCTGAAATATCTACGGTCACGTCAAAGTCGTCTCGGAGGATTTTACGTCCGGCGGAAAAATCTCCTCGATCGGATATTCAGGCTGCATAAGAATAAAGGGGAATCGAGACTCGCTATGGCTGAATTTCAAAGCTGGCATATTCCGCCGAGGCCTTTGCCGCCTTCCAGAAATGTATTTCCTTCGTTTCTTAACCGTCAATCGTGGATACGTTTCTTTTCTTCCCGGGCTTAAAGACCTCCGTGGCGATACTGCAAAGTCAATTTTAGATCATCAAATACGACCTCGATTTTACGGTTCAAGGCTTCACGACTCGGCCATTATCCTAGGATAATCTTCCATGCGATATGCATACCTCCGGCCGCTTACCTTAAACGGCATATTCTAGGCTAACCGATGGTACTAGTCGACGCGGAGAATTTAAACTGCGCAAAACTAAAAACAAGAATTGCAGCCATTGTAGAGCGTAAAAGAATCAATTCAACAGACTTTGATTTCTCATAGATTACTGCAGAATTAATTCAACCTCCTATGACGTTTATCGTTCATAGATCACTTCGTTCCTATCGTACCTGAATTGTGCTTCTTAGGAATCTTGTGCGATGAAAGAGCAAATATAATAGACAGCGATGAACCTCGACGATTGTAAAGTGCTTGATTAACGACGGCACATCGATTTGTAAAGTAACGCTGCGTATGCGGAGGCTCAAACAGACCGATGCTTCATTGCCAACGCGAAATATCTTTGGAGTGGTCAGTAATGCGTCGAGGAATCTTAATGACGGCTACGAGTATTTGCTTTATTTGCATTCTCGAGTCCTCGCAGGGATTTTAGCCGCTTCCACCGAAACAACGACTCTCACTCGTCCCGGGCCGAAGAGTTGTATGAAAGTATACGAGGAGGACATCGCGGGAAACCGTAATAAAGAAAGTGGTAAACCTAACGCGAAACTAATGTCGCAGTCGCTTAAAGAGCGATCCTTTCGAAAATCAGTGGAACTTTCCATGTCGGGCGTTGATTTATGCAATTGTGAAAAGTTCCTCCGTACACCTGCTCACGACTGTTCGCGAGTAAATGGGAATAGAATGGGTTAAATGGCCGTAAAGGCATTGTTCGTGTCGCCTTTAGACGCGGATGAACTTACGTATACGTGCTCTCCTCTTCACCTTTTCTCGCTGGATCGAACCGGAGGCCCATCGCGGGTCGGAATCAAAGGTCAGGCCCGCACGGCCGGCTTTGCACAGTCGATAATAGGGGGGATCACGAATGGAGCCGCATGCGAAATTTTGCACAAGGGTGCTGCACGCTTCTGGATTCGCGTGACCGCGAATCGGATTTGAGCGGGACAGAATTCGCCGCTGTAAAAATACCCGTCCTCTGGCCTTGCGCCGATGCAAATTCGCGGAGAAAAATTCTCCTCCACGCGACGATTCTTTCCGTCCTTTTATTTTTCTATTTAAAATATTCTTTATTTTATCAACTGACGAGCTACTTTTGAGGCTTGACTCGAGCTTGAATAATGATAGGGGTTTACTAGGTTTTGAATGAATTGTTTCGTCGATGGGGGAAATGATTTTCTAAACGATTTTCTAATAACGATTTGGTTGAAAAGGAGTAAAGTAGCCAGGATTAAAAGATATTTCTCGAGCAAAGGAAAGGTTTTTCCTCGCATTTACGCGTGTTTCATTCGAGACGTTTTCTTATGCAAGCAAGCTTAAATTTCATTGTATTTTGCTACAAAGAAACCTTGGTGCCGTGTACTGCGCAAGCGCAGGGCATTCTTTAAAAACAAAAGGTTACTTCGAGTCGTAATGTATACAATTAACCGGCTTCTTTAGCGACGATTCGTGGAAAAAATCGAGGTACTTCGTTGACTTAAAATATTTCAAAGCCAGCGTGTTATTTGTACGAGCGGCACGGATTTCGTATTGTCATTCCTTTAAGCTTTAAGCGCTGCTCCTGGGGGCGATTTTTATCGGGACGCGATTTTATTCCGAACGCAGCTTCTCGCAATGGTATTTATGTGAATGAACGTACGCTGGCCATTGCGACACTCCGCGAATGAATGGAAGCAATTCAAGAATGAGCTGGCAATATATTTCCTTCTTTCTATGTCGCAATCGCCAAACTGGTCTGCGAGGATGGCGA
The DNA here is from genome assembly GCA_038496175.1 of Ampulex compressa. Lineage (NCBI taxonomy): Eukaryota > Metazoa > Arthropoda > Insecta > Hymenoptera > Ampulicidae > Ampulex > Ampulex compressa. The sequence goes on along the minus strand of JBCFXI010000565.1, from coordinate 61,306 downwards.
CCTTTTCTTTGACTACGGGCAGAAGGTGCGAGGAAAAAATTAACCGAACGTCCAGTGGACGATGATTAAGAATGGATCGTGGCTCGTCGACCAAACTCCTAATACCTTTAGATCATTGAAACCATTTGGATCATTGAAAATTGACATCATTTGGAAATAGTGTGCAGAGCCAGAGAATATAAATCTTTAACTATATACATATCACGATAAAATGAAAAGTCAGCAAATACAAATATCAGAAGCAAAAGCAATGAGACTGACGATATTACAAAGTGATTCATTTTCATTCGATATTTACAAGATCTCACCCATCACCTCTGGTTTTTTCCACGTGATATATATACCTTAGCTCTGGTGATTCGAAATTCATTTTAAACAGAGTAAATACTACGCCAAATGATCCTGGCAGTCGGTGCCCAAAATTAATTTAAACAAGAAAACCTCGTGGTTCAGCGGCTCCGTAACGAAACAAGGATATTTTCAGTTTCGCGGCGATGCACTCGCATTCGACGTGAAATCACGGCGCATCTTCTCGGCCAGAAACCCGGTAATAATGTACACATTCGTAAGGCTCCAATTACGAGAGGAAACGTTGCTGAGATTCGTTAACCTCGACTTCAGAAGATACTTCCCGAGTCGTCGTCTCGGTCGGCACTTACTTCTGCCTTCTCATCACCGCCTCCCTCTCCGCCTTTCAATCCGCCTTTCTCTCCATCCTTCCTCTTTATACACCTTTCCATGCCTCTATTTTATATCGTACTTTTCACCCTCGTTCCCCGGTTCTTCTTCGTTTTCTTCCAAGCTCGCGTTTTTCTCCCAATTTCCCTCCGATTTTTTCCTATCCCGTTTATTGGTCCGCGTTTCTTGTTTGCTGATTTTTTTTTATCTTATGAATCGTTCTCTATGTTTCTGTTGCTGCTTTTCCTCGTTTTCTCGCTCGTTTCTTGTTTCGTCGTTTTTGGGTCTCTTTGATTTTTCTCGCGTCCTTTTCTTGTTTCTTTCTCGCGCGATTTGTTAATCCAATTTGTTTTCTGTCGATGTATTCTGTTTTTTTTTTAGGTTTTTCTTTGTCTCACGCTTCTTTCCTTTTTCCGATCGTCTATTTTTGTTTTCTATATCCTTTTCGTTTCTCTCCATACATTTCTACTTGGTCGAACTTTTGTGTTGCATATTTATACCCATATATTCAGGATTTCTTTCGCTCGAGTCTACTCGCTTCTCGGCAATACCAGAGGAAATTCTTACATCTCGGTTGTTAGAGAGGTTTTTTTGTCCCCATTGACGACGATACAGTTCGAGTTCTTTCGTGCCGCGACAGCGTAAGCTCGAGGCTTTCGAGCCGAGCACTGAACTACGGGAAGAATAGCCAGCGCTGGGGTAGGAAATACACGCTCCTGAAACTGTATGCGTTTGTAGGGATTAATCGTGACCGAGTGTTCGACCGAATCGAAGATCGCGATAAACGGTTTCGCACCCACGAGATTCAAAACCGATCATCGCAATGGACACTGAGAGTGTTCCCCTAAGAATAATAAGAGTAACTAAAATATTTAAAATGCACAAACTCAAGATCCTATGTTAGATATTCAGAAAAAGATTAATCAAACGGTTTTGGAATATTTGATCAACCGTATAGTTTAGCATGGAAATTTTGCACAAAACTTATTCCAACGTGGATGATATTTTCATACGATATTTCATAATTATAGTGCTTCAAGATTCGCGTAAGAAAGTCGATCGTAGGTCAAACGACGAGGAGAAGAAAGCTGGCGAGAACAGAGATGGCGAAAGTGGATAAAAGGCGCGCCTCGTATGGGATCGCGTATTTCAGGGATAATACAACAGCAAGGACGTTACATTATATTCCACGAGGTAATTTCCCCCGGAGTTACGTCGTTGCTTACATTCGATGCCCCAACTTCGGCCAGGTTTTACCAGCCCCGTGCTTTCCGCCGACCCCAGCCTCGAACTCTCGACTTTCATCCCGGAGTTTTGCGGCATACTTAAACTTCCTCCATCCGCCCTGCCCTCGAACTTTCCGCGATCCTCCGTCACGTCGTGCCAGCGAGAAATTGAATTATCACCGCGATGCAATTTTCTCCTCCTTTTCTTGCCTCCGCACCTGCGTAAAATAATTCGAGCAAACGAGACACCTATCGCTCCGACGCGTCTCATGGCTTCTGCGTTGCTGGGCCGTCGTTTTTTGTCCCTCGATTATCTGCGCCTCCTTATCCACTAGGTGTATTATGATTCGAAGAACAGGTCGTTTATATTGGCACGGAAACTATCGAATCCGACAAAATGATTGGTCGGTTAATTTATTGATTTTTTTTTCTTTTATTAGGAAATTTTTATAGCGCTGAAGCTGGATATGTTTTAAGATTTGGTAGTGTACTATGATTCGAAGAACAGGTCGTTTATATTGGCACGGAAACTATCGAATCCGACAAAATGATTGGTCGGTTAATTTATTGATTTTTTTTTCTTTTATTAGGAAATTTTTATAGCACTGAAGCTGGATATGTTTTAAGATTTGGTGGTGTATTATGATTCGAAGAACATGTCTTTTATATTGGCACGGAAACCATCGAATCTGACAAAATGATTGGTTAGTTGATTTATTGATTTTTTTTTAGGAAATTTGTACAACTCTGAAGCTGGATATGTTTTAAGATTTCGTCTTTTTTGCATGGGATATAATGGATGTTTTATCATATTACTTAGTGGTCCTCGTTTCTTAGAGGGACACACGTTCAGCACGATTTACAAAACTACTTTATTCATCTCGAGGATTGTGTCCTGCTTGTGTTATACCAAGCACCGTATTTATAATGACAATTAACAATAACACCGCTCGGAGACGTTATGAAATATACTTCGTCGAGGTTCGAACGGTGTCGCCCTTTCAAGGCCCGGGTCCGCGCATTGAATTATGGCCTCGATGCAGGTGCAGCCGCAACCTGCAAACGTTCTCCCCATATGGCCTTCCGACTCTACATAGATACGCGCCGATTGCGTCAGGTCGGATTATTGCCGGTCGTAAAAAGCCGCGGATACAGAGCGCACGCGTGTTTTCCGCGGAGAAAGTCCCTCGCAGTCGTTTGAAAGTCAGTGTTATCGTCGGTGCTTGTTGTCGCAGAAAATCCCTATCCGCGTGTAATTCGGGCGCCTGATTTTTGAGATATTAGTATTCACCGTGCCACGCGTCGCGTGTCGTTATCGATAAATGAGCGTAAAAGGTAACGGTTGGAGCTGCTACGCTGGCGTAGTGGATAGAGGATTTCTATGCGGGAGAGTCGAGTTCGAATCCAGCTCATCATCTCTGGTTTTTCCATGCAATGTGTGGACCGTTTATTATGAAAGTGGTGTAAGTCGATTTTCTCTCGTTTCGAGAAAATCAAAGGTCAGCATATTTGTTGATCAAAAAATGTCGGTTAATAAGTGTGACGGAGTGTGACCGAGTGTGGCAATGTTTCTACTTGTATATTGTACAAAACATGTTACAAAATTGGCCTTACACCACTTTCATAATCAAAGACTACGCACTTTCTTTTATTAGCTAATATTAAAGTACTTATAAACAAAAAGTTCACACTAAATTAAGCATAAATCACGTGATATCTCATTCTTTTGTAAAAATGGACTTACACCACTTTCAAAATAAACGGTCCACGTATACAGTAGCTCTGGTGGTTCGAAATCTACCTTAAAGTAGATTCTGAGCCAAACGACTTTAAAAGTCGATGTCAAAAATTGATAAAAAAAAAAGGTAACGGTTAGTGATGTGACACTTCATTTAAGAAAGATGATAATGGATGGAGAGCTATATAGATTTGCTACACGTCCAAATATAATAGAATAGATGTAGCGGGCTGTACAGGTGTGAGTGAAATGTGATGTAAGGCGCTGTACCTTACGCGAAGGTTCCTCCGTTTTTCGTTAGGGAATTGATAAAAAGGCGATCGTTGCCGATAGGCCTCGAAAGTTCGAAGAGCGCAACGATGGGGGAATAAACGTATCTGTTATTTTTTAATACCTTATATTTTCTTAGGTGGACCCTCCTTATGCCTCTACGCGCGACTCATCCAACAAGCAACTCGCTTGCGCTTCTTCAATTGCGCGGATCAGACAATGTACCGAATGAATACAAATATTGTTGAACTGGTAGTAGAAATGTACGCTCGTTTCGTCGGCGTTCTTTAATTATATCGCAGTTTGATCCTTCCAGTTACGTACGTTCGCCAACGATTCCGGGGAAGTTTTAATGGGCCGAGTCCTCGAGCAGGTCGGCCTGACCATGAACTTTGGGATTGTATTTAACCAACGAAAACAGCGATTTTGGAGCCTGGTTACTCGCGTAATTTTCGTGTATTTTTCATTGCACTTTGTCTCGAGTGTTCGTTTGTAAAATAGGTATATAGATATAGATGAATTAGCGATCGATGCGTATGAATTATATCGAGAAAATTGATGACGTATATCGATCCATCTATATCTATATGTATATCGATCATCTGTACGATGACGTATATTCACGTCTATCCGCTCGATGTATATCATCAATTTTCAAAGAACAGTCGACGAGTTCTTCCTTTGGAATTATCCTCCCTCGTTTCTTATGCCACGCGCGATTATAATTAATTATAATTTATATTAATTATCAATATGTAATCTTTAATCTAGAAAAATATCGCTGTTCGACGCTTTGCCTTCGAAGCCCACTTCCAAGACTTTCGAGGAATAAATCACACTTGGAGAAAATACGTCTGTATCCCGTACAGGAGTGAAAACAGCGTAGTCGAAGGCTCGGTGGGGAAGAGGTTTCTATATCCGTGCTTTCCTTTGTAAAACTGACGCAGGTTCGATGGATGCCGCTGTCGCGCGGCGGGTAGCGATCGCGAGTGCGGCGACTGGATTTAGAAAGGTCGTTAAGAACTTATTACGGGAGCGTGGCGTGCCACCCGGTATATCTCGAGGGTGAGAAGTAGCAGGCCTCCTTCGCCACCCTCGAACCTTCGTGCCGCTCGAAGCGCACACTCCGATCGCGTGGCACTCGTGCTCCTAGCGAGGATCACATTTCTGCACGAGAAACCATTTTCTTTCCTTGCCTCGACTTCCTATTGTCGCTGTATCGTGGATCTTTATTTACAAGCCCGCGCAATTCCTGGGAATTGAGGTTTCTCCAGTGGCTTTTTCCAGTGATATTGAATCGATGCTGGTGAAGATGGCGAATGGATGAGAGTGTTTAAATATATTTAGAAGTTTCAAAATATTCGGATCTGCAGCAGAAGCTTTATAACGATGATTGAGAGGCGCGATGGTTTTGTCGAGGATGAGATGTTTATGGTTAAAGTGGTCGCGGTTTTGTAAAGATTATAATTTCGAAAATCTATATCTTACTATTAATACGAGTCTCTCTCTCTCTCTCTCTCTCTCTCTCTCTCTCTCTCTCTCTCGCTTGCTCTCTACTCGTGATCAATTGGATTTAAGACAACTGAAATTTTTTCTCGAATCCTCCAAAGCGAAGCACGGATGGCGTCCAAAAAGTAATCTCGCGGCAAGTATCATTCACTGTAGCGGAATGTGAAAACAAGCTGCAAGTCCAAATAAACCGGTGTAACAACATACGCGGTAGAGATACAGGGTGAATCAAAAATACTGGGACCAACTTTGGGGGCGTGTTCCTCGCACCAAAAAAATATTGCACATACGTATCTCCGAAAATACCTGATTTAGAAGTTATTCACCTACAACTGTCTTACGGAATACTTTTACAATGACACATTGCCAACTCCTAGGAAATATTCGAAACATTCCTCGCCTGTTTCTACGCAGGGACACGCGAAGCATAAACCGTCGCATTCTTCTCAAAAGCCTCAAACGATGTCCAGTACTTGTACAGGCTTCTCCAACACATCCACGTATCCTCGATGTCCTAAATACTACGTAATAAAATATATCTTATATTTATATTAACACATCTCCTATATCCATATAATAAAAAATCTAAAATAAAAGCAGAAATACCCGATACATAGAACAAAAGGAAAAAACGTGATCGTCATACGTGATCAAACTCCACGCGTCGATTGGCCAGCTTCGATCCAATTCCCCGCCTTACCTTTGCTTCAGCCTGTGTAGTCGATGTTCTTCGGTAACCTGCGAGCTCGTAAACATCACGCGTACGCGAGTGCGGCCGTCAGCGCGTTAAGACTCTCCCGCAATGTCGGTATTTATAGGTGTCACGCCGTTTGTGCACCGTATTAGCCCAATTTGCTCCGCATCCCCCATGCGTCGGTGCCACCCTCCAATTAGTAGATCAGCCGGAGCGTGACGCCTGGGCTTTATTGGTGCGAATCGCGAATTCCAGTTTCGCGACGGGCCACGCTCGATTTAGCGGCCCGGAATCGTCCGCGGTCACGGCTTACCGCCCTGGATTTTTTGGGGGAAAAACGCTGAAAAGGCCGTGGGCGAGAATTCTGGGATCAACGCTTTTGGAGGAGAACAGCTGGTTTTGCTGCGGCGCTCCGCCAATCCGGATATCGACGTATTTATACCTTTGGCTTCTGAGATTGTGGACGGTCTTCTTAACACTATTGTTCAGTGATTTCTTTGAAAAATCGTCGAACTTTGAGGCGCGGTCACTTCTGAGATTTTTCATGATATTCTCGCAGCGATAAATTGATCCATTCGCATTTTTCCTTGGTCCTCTTTTTCTGTAAGGATATATTTGGTACGCTTAAATCTGTATGGAAAATGGCTGGTAGGAATGGTGTTGAAGCATTTCTCTTGTTCGGATGCTCGAACTTGTTTGACGAATATTTTGATCTTAGATAAATACTTTTGGGGAAGAAGAGTGGTTTTTGATGCATCGAGTTGTATGCATAAACCGCAATAATTTGGAGCATTCAGGATTCTGGATGAGATTATAAGAAAATATCGTTTTGTCTTCTGGTTTTGAATACTATTTATTTTCATATTAGAGTTCTATTATACGTGCATTATTGAGTTGATCGCTCTGAGAATTTGGGCGCGTTGAGTGCCTTTATATATAGGAAGGGTAAAACGATATTCCTATTTTAGGTTGTCGGTTAGCATTTACGCGTTTAATTTATATTACTGGCTCGACGTGCGTGGTTGTATCATCGTTTCCTAATCCGCTATTACGCCTGTTACCTACATCCGCGTGCGCTTATAGATATTTAACCACGTGCACATTTGTATAATTTATGGGATACCTCTTACGTAAGTCTGGTAAGGTTAACCTGCACGTAACTCTTAGAGTGAAAACTGATCCTTTGATAGTGAAAGGAACGCATCAAGATTGTACGTGTCATAAAGTACATCTCGTAGGATATATTGCCTATTTGTCTTGCATCTACTTCGTTGGATTATTATTAGATTCCAGGATTATTGGATGGACTAGCATATTGGATAAACGACCTCTTGGCTTTCCTGGCCCATAGGCACTCTTTGCTTGAAAATCGATTATAAAGCAACTTCGAATATTTGCGTCTACGATTTTTTACTCTCGAATCCGCTGTGAAGAGAATCTCAAAAATACGGAGAATACGTTTAAAAATGTGTACAATGGCCTGTATAATTTATCATACTTTATATATATGCATAATAATATACTTATATTTATCTTGTCTTACTAGAATGTAAATAAATTTATACAAAGTCAGGAATATTTTCTAGCAAAAATTGTACTCTTCTTTCTCTCTGTATAAACTGCAGAATCGCATTTATCGGATGACACGCGATCATTTTTCGTATCCGTTATGTCAGATTTTCGTTCCTTTTAAATTGGCAGAATTACTTTGATATTTGCCCTATGTGGAAGTCGTGTAAACAGTCTCGCTGTCGTTTTATATCGAAGGGTCGCAAACGGATTACGAGGAATCGTTTGTCGGAGCTTTGCTCCCTTTTCTTGGGGGACTAGGTACGAATCGACCGGTTTCTCTCTCTCGAGGCAAACCTATAGGGGATGTTTAAGGGAAATGCATGAGGGAACAACGGACGCACGCATGGCTGCATCCGCTCCTTCCCTTCCCTCCTTTTCGCGTTTCACCCTGGCCAGGCCGGAACTAACGACCCTTAAATGACCCGTTACAGTTTTCGCGCGAAACACTTGCCACTACGTGACGTCACTTCTGGAATGCAATGGAGCATCGATTTCCTCTCTTAACACGTCCGCCAATATCAAAAATTTGCTCGATTTGCATAAAAAAACGGATAATTTATCGTTTAAACTAATCGTCATATCCAAATTTTAATTATCTTAAATTTGTGAAATCATATTTTCGAGATATGCGTGAAATACTGAAATACAAAAAATCATTTCTTAACGTGGAGACTCGATTATATGCTGAAAAAGCATTAATTACGAATCCAGTAGTTTTATGAAAAAGAGCGTGGTATTTTATTCCGTTTTCCAAATGTAATGCATTTGTCTCGTAATCCAAAATATTCCCTCATTGGCACTCCGCGCTTATTATCACCCTTTGCCGTTTCAAGAATCCTTCGCTCATGACCCACATCGCGTTAATTCTCCTTCCGTTAATCCACGATTCAATAAGTCGTACAATTGGAATCACGACTCGAGGTGGAGGATGAAGAAAAAGTCGGCATACTTGAGCGACGAGCGGAGGTGCACTTTGTGTTTTTTCTCACTTTTTTTCCCCCCCTTGTTTTCCACCCACCCCCCGTCCCGGGGCTCACAATCCGACTTTAACGAGCCACGACCTTTGTGCCAGCTGTCCAAGGCGGGCAGGAAATGTATTTCTACGGTCTGAAAGTCTCTATTTTTAAAGTCAGACAATAACGCCGGCTGCACATCGAAAGATACTCCTCTGCTTTCCTACGGGCCTTTTGTCCCTTTTCAGTCCTACGTTGCCATTAACCCTCTCGATAAAAAAAGAAAAGAGGAAATGACTCGAAACTCTTACCAGTTACACCTGAGTACTTGTATATAGCTTTGAAGGGATGTAAAAAATTATTTACAACATCAGAGGCCTTTAGTATCCGTTGATTATTTTCGCCATAAAATCTCGTAAGCAGTACGAGAATCCTAATAAATTCCCTTTGCCTTTTAAGAAATCGTATTCACCGTGCGTTGATCAACTGTGCAGGACCATCGTAACTTATGTACGCTGCCTGGCTGTACTATAATATAATTCCTCGTAATTACCCGCGATTAGTCAGGAAGAGGAGGGCCCAAAGTATTTCTGGCAGGACTGGGAAGGCTTTCGGCCACGGAAATCCGTTCTTTACGCTCGAAAGGGGTTAATAAAAGCTCGTAAAAATCGCGGAGCTTTGCACTCGCGGGAGCGCAAATTTAGTATCGCGCTGCCAGCGGCTCCCTCGTTCGCAGTCGTAAAATTCAAATTTGGAAGCCTATTCCTTATTTTTCTCTCCTCTCCCTCCTCCTCTCCCCCCCTTCCTCAGCCACGGTTATGACGAACCGCAGGGGTGACGCAGCCACGAAAAATATGGCCGATAAACTTTTGGCCTGCCTGACTTTTGTGGTTTGGGGTCGTTAAAAAAAATTAAGCCGCCCTTTGTCGTCCATCCGACAATGTGTGGACCGGCAGTAAAGCTCGGAGGTGGCATTCATCGTGGAAACTGGCCAGGATAATCGGCGTCGAAGTCGCGTACGATCTTAGGATTTTTATTGCCCGACATTAAAGGAACTCGCGCCTAGAGGTTAAATATAACCAACCGCTTTATCTGCGCGCAAGATGCGCACCTCGAAAAGTCAGGATAAATAACCGCGATTTTATAGTTTTATACGGTAAGCTGATGCGCACCTCAAAAAGTCAGGATAAATAACCGCGATTTTATAGTTTTATACGGTAAGCCGAGAACGCATCGCAATAACGGACGAGCAGTGCAAAGAACAGAAATTGGAGGGTAAAAACGTGGGAGAATATCCCGGAGTCGAATCGCGCTCGGAAGAAATATCGATGTTTTATATTCCGAGTTCCAAAGTTATGCGGAATTCCTTTAGCACCTCCTCAAACCTCCCGATCGAAGCTTCCGAGCAGAGGAGCAATTTGTAGGCATTGCGGGCCTAGAAAATATAAGCGTTTCGGAACACGTATTCACGTGTAAGCCAATTACCCTCCTCTCGCTGATCTGCAATTTCCTCGAGATTCTTCCACGAATCGCGATATAAAGTCGTGGTTATAGGCGAGTGCTATTTCGAGAGAGAGAGAGAGAGAGAGAGAGGGGGAGGTTATATTGGCGCATCGGATGCGAGCCAAGTCCCATCTGCGAGCGGAAGCGGTTAGACACCGAAGCCACTTCCGGGCGGAGGAGACAATCGCCCTTTGGAATTGGTCCTCCTGTATTTTAAGAGCCGATGAAAATCGAGCCAGAGGCCGAACCGGGAAGGAAGTCTCGAAGTTCGCCCCCGGGATATTGATTTCATCCTCTCCCGGCTATGCGATGCCGAGAGGTCGTTGCATAAATTATATTGTTTGCGCAGCAACTTCCGCAATCCAAATGAAATTCGTTACCTTCTCCTCCGCAATAACGCAACCTCTGGTTTGCACGCGATTTTTCTGTTATTCCCTCCTGAAAAGTACAAAGCGACGAGTGCATCGTTCTCTCCCATCGTGCTCCATTTTTACACTTCGATACTCCCGCAAGGTACATCGATCCTTGTGTTAAATAAAATGCTTGCAGTTAGACCTTTTGAAAATGCCTTCTGAAAGCGCTAATTTACGCTTCATATTCCTCTTTTAATTATCAACCGTTATTACGAATCTCGAATAAACGGATGGTTATAGGGTGGGCCATCTACTGGTTTGTTTTTAAATTATAGGATATGGTGACACTGGTGTGAAAGATTTGCTTGAAATTGGAACAGCTGGTCAGTCTGAAAATTCGGAGACTCCAACCTTCGCGATAAAAAAAAACTTTATTTTAAATATCGATGTAGATTCATTCTATAGAGTTTATAGAAATAAACTTTTAAGTGGTCCACCCTTTATATTCGTCGATGCTTGCTCGATAGTGTTTTCGGAATAATATGGACCTCCTGGTATTCTGCGAACTAAATTCCGGAAGTAGTGCGTTATAAAGAAGATTTTTATCACCGGAGAGCAGCTTTCACTCGTGTGCCGCGCTTTTGCCCTACATTCACCCTCCGCGCTTCCCGCGAAAATGACGAAAAATGACGAATGCGAGCGCCATTCCGCATCGAAGGAAGCCGAGACCCGCCAGCCGGGAACGGTCCCTCTTAAAAACCTTAAAGCGACTTTTAAGAGTCCGCGCCGGGCGGCGCGATCTCCTTAAGAGGCAAATTTAAGGGCCTGGCCTTTACGATCCGCGAGGGCAGTCCGTCGTTGCTCCTTTTTCGATATTCACCGGAGAAAAAGTCGAGAGATGATTTCGGGCTATTACCTCCTTCTCTCCTCTCCTCTCCTCCCTCTATTCCTCTCTCGACTCGCGTACCTGGTATTTTGTCCGGGGCCTGTAATATCCGAGCGAAGGGTGTCGGTATTAAATGCAACATCTTGCGTTTAAGGGGAAGAGGATTATCGTGCATTTAGCTAATTTCCATTCTGGGATGCTCGAGTGTAAAACTGACGTTTGCAGTTTGCACGGACTCCGGTTGCTGTTATTCATTAGTGCCTGAAATGTATGGTTACTCTTATTTACTGTTGCTTCAGTTGTTAGGATTAATCTGGGGGTGGTTCAGCGAGGATCTTTGTTGGTTTACGTCGAAATTGCTTTTTTAGGGATGATTTATCCAACTTTGGAAATATCGAGTACTCGATTCTTCGAGTAATTCATTTCTCGAGGTATAGTTGGTGTAGTACGCTTTTTCTCTTAGGAAACGATGCCTGAGGTGAATACAAGAACGAAATTAGGAACTATTTATTCGTTTTGTGGCAAAATCAGAAGTGTATTATTATTCAGAAGTGTATACGTTCTACTTTAATATTTACGCGCGAGTGAATGTTTTTTCTGTTAAACGCGGTATTTCGCGGAAGGATTGATCGAGGCGCTTTATAAGTGCCTCGATAAATCTCGGGATCGATACCGGAGCGCAAATGTGTCAGCTTGAAATGCTGGTTTAATGCGCCGAGCCATTTATTCCGGGAGATTATTATGCTGCGTTTAATAGCCCCGTTTTTCTCTCTGGCAATTTTAAAGAAGACTCGGCGGTTCTCCAGGACCTCGGGCGTTTTTTCTTTTGCATTACCATGTTATAAAAAACTTGGAGCGGCTGGAAACATTCGTTCCATCGACGACTGACTCGCGAGGATATATAATATTTTTCTCCATGGCTCTCCTGGCGCATGCGCACTCTTCTTTTGGAATTTTCAAATCTAACGTGCATTTTGGAACATTTGAAAATGTATATATAAATATGTGAATACGTAAAAATTAAATAAATATAAATATTAAATATGTATTTATACATGAATATATACATTTTTATATACATTTTCTTAAATTCATAAATTTATATATATTATACATATATATATTTTTATATATTTATATTTTATATTATATATTATTATTTTATATATATATAAATTTATATATTTATATATATATATATATATACTTTTTTTTTTCAAATGTTTCAAAATACACGTTAGATTTGGTTTTGTGTGTGTGTGTGTGTGTGTTGCGCTGCTAACTCCCTCTCTTCTACAAGCCACGTACTTCCCACGCGTACCACTTAGATCATCCACGAATCTTGCACGATCGTCTTAAGAAACAATCGTTATATATCCTCGCGCGATAAATCAAGCTCCTCGGAAAGCACGATTTCCATCTCGATAAGGGAACGAAACGAAAGCTGCGTCGGTAGAAAGCGTGTAGCGGTTGATTCCCCGGCGCGATTCCCGCAAGCTGCAAGGATTTAAGGCCCGTTTAAACGAAGACGTATGCGAGACGTGCTCGCCCTAGATTTGACACAAACGATCTTTGAACGTCGGACTATCCGTCAACGTGTGCCCCATCTCCGACATCTTGATGAGCTCGTAGGTCCATTATGCTCTCTGTCTCATTATACGCACCGCCAGCATTGTGCGCGTAGTCTTCGACTCGCTGCTGCACTCTTGAAAGCCGCGTTTTGGAGGTCAGGCTATTCTCGTTTAACCGCACCAAGGATGCCGACGCGTACGCGCGCGTTTCCTCGAAATCACCGATTAACACCTTCGCGGACAGTGTGGATTTTATCGAGCTGAACGAAAAAATGGGTGATTTATTCCTTGGACCAAGCGTGGTACACGATTTTTGATTCTAACGATGTTTGACTTTGGATCGAGTTTTCCAAGTGCTTGGAATAGCGTATTTTACGGGTGTAATCTCCATAATTTAGGAGGTCCTTGTTTGTTCAGTAAAGAGATATTTTTCTCGCTTTTCGAATTCCAGACGATACGAAGGAAATAAACGTAAGGTCAAACCTTATCTTTCTCGACGTAAGAAATGTATCTACGACGATGCGAAGTCGGACGAACGTAATTCCTTATAACGCGTTTTTACCCTCTGAGTAAATGAGAGGACCTTCGAAGTTACGGCTGCTCCATGGAGCGTACTTTTTCCAAGCGTTAGGATCGAAAAAGCAGACGCGTATTTTTGCGAACCACACGAGCATTTACCTTATTCTCTTTACCGCAAGACGCTTTCGCCGATGGAAAACCAAGCTTCTTCGATCCTACGGGTATATAGTCATTCACCGTCCTTCGAACAAGCGAAGCAACCTTGTTCTACCTTTAAAATATTCTCCATTTCTAAGGCATACTTCCCTTAGATTTTCCATCGAGAAACTCATAGGTTTATACGCACGATCGAGGCAAGCGTTTTCACTCCATCCTCGTGGAGGAGAGCTCGAAAACTCTTTCGCGAGGCGTCTATTCTCAATCGAGCCTAGCTTATATTCTCCATTATTCTCTTATACAATACGAACATAAATACAATGATAAAAATACAGAAAACTATCCGAACTAAAACTATTATAATAAGAATTATTAAGAATAAAACCCGTTAGAAACTTATGACAATGACAGAAGTGTAATATTATATAATAATATATAACAAGAATATTAATATTATAATTATAAATAATTATAAATAAATTATAAAATGATTATACATTACAATAATATATAACAACAATATTAATATCATAATAAATATTATACAATAATTATAATAATAATATATAAGAAGAAACTGTTGCAAGAAACGTATTAAATACCCAATTGATCGCAATAACGACCAAAGTAAAACGAATTTTCCCGAGAAATACCCCGGATATTTGATCGAGACAAGAAGATACGTTAGCAGCATTAAGAATGCACGTGCCGGCGATGTTGGTGGTGGCCACCCTGGGGTAGAGGCGAGCCAAGAGGGTCGATCCGGCGAGGTCCGGGTCGTGGCAGCGAGCTTAAAGAGGTCACCCCATAAGGGTCGATATTTGCTAGGCAGGTGAAATAGTTTGTCGCTCTATTTGCCATTCGGAACGGGCTGAAGGTCGGCGAACCCTGCTGGAGGCGCAAACAGAAACCTGGAAGGACGAATAAACCCAGCACGTGATTCGGCAAACGTTTCTCTGTCGTACTGTGTCGCGCATGCAGGCCGCATCGATCAAAACTTCATCCTTCGAGCATGAATGTCGAGATTATATTGCCTTGAGAACTAAGTTCCCACTGTTTTTCTAAATTTTTGGCATGTCAGGCAAGGATTTGGTATATAAGGAGAGTGAGGATTAGACGATTGTTACGAAATACGACGCGTGGTGTTGTACGGAGTTTTGAAACATGAAGAGAGAAGCGAACAGTTAGAAATACGACTCTGGTAACGAACTTTAACCCGAGAAGCGAATAGACGATATGAAGGAGAATAGCGGTAAGAAACGCGACCTAACGAATCTGGTAACGAACTTTAACTCTGATTTTATCAATAGTTTTAGTGTAATCAATGGAACGATTTTAAATGAATGATATTTTTAGAACACATTTTACTACATTTATTTCACAAGATCGAATCGCGCTCGACCAAATCGTTTTATCCTTGCACCTCGAATATTTCATCGTACTGATTATAGCTTTCTATCCCAGCAGCACGAATATCGGGCTGTAATTATCGAATGGTTTTATTCCACCAGGTCACGTGTCGAGCTATGTTAATAATGCAAGGTTTCGCTCTAAAAATTCGTACAGGAATCCAACGTACGTATTATTACGATTATTGGTATTTATATTATTTCCCTTTTAAGATAGAATGCGGTATAAATAATTTCTCGATATCCATGACGAAACCTCAGCTATAGGCGTAGCAATAAAAATAACCGAGAGAAAACCATTATTCATCGTGAGAATAAGCGCGATAAAATCGTCGACTCTTATTCCCGCTTTCTCGAGCGGCTATTTCTAAGACACAGGGTATATTCGATAAATAAAATCAGCCGATTTCAGCAAACTTTCCAAGCGCTCTTACAAAATCAAATTTCCCAAAACTCGTCTTAATTCCATATCGAGACACGGCTGATAAAATCCTCGTCTCTCATTTGCGTTTTTTCGATCGACTAATTTTGAAACGTGCTGTATGCCGGATAAATAAGATCCTCAGCCGGGCTGCAGGTTCCTTGAATTTTCCAAGTGCTCTATTACTTCCGCACAAGGCGAGGAGAGGTAAGCTTCCTCGGCTCCCGGTGAAATCTGCCGGATAACGAAGACGTCGAGGGAAATGTCTACCCCCCGGGGCTCCGCGTTGTGTTTCCAACTTATTAAATTTCGGGATAAAACGGGGCTTTCGGCCGTCTCGCGTATATTTCCGCGGATTACTGGAATATGCAGACCGCAAGGAAGTGATCGTCCGTTTCGACGAATCTCTCCTTTCGACGATCGAGCATCGAGCCGCAGTCGAATTGCGCGCTGCAATCCGATACGAGCTGCTTTCTCGCGATAAAATGAGTCGAATCTATTCGGAGGGAGATTCTCAGTAGGGCGCGCAGATTTCGAGGAAATCGACTTTGATTCTGTTTAGTGATATGGATGGATGTTTGAGGAGATCGTGTGGGTTTTTATATTGTGAGTTTGAGTGATGCGCCGAGACTCTGATTTCCTTGGCATAACTGGGTGTACGATTATCGATTATAATATGAATAAAACTTATCAAAATTTTTTTTTTGGGGTTACATTTGTACAAATCCTCCTTAACACTGGAACTACCAAACCTGGTTCTTTAAAAAATCCTAGTGCTTTATAACGATGTATTTTTTGAGATTTTTCGTGACTTTCATGCAGTATTTGAATCATCGTTTTGATTTACTGACATTTTCTTTTACTCTCCCCTTGTTTTTAAAGATGTATGCGGTGTTCCAAATATGCCCAGAAAGTGGCTGGTAGTTCTAGTGTTAATGCATCCTGTTTCTATTCTTCTTCTTATCCTGCCGTACTTCTAGAATATTTCGTACTATCCTTCTCTAAGGGTTGACCAGGCAACAATTTCCCTTTTACCCTACACAGTATATCTATACCAGAGCTAATAGTTATATTCCAATGTTAATAATGAGTAAACAGTAATTCCAATGTTAATAACAATGTACAATTATCGCGAGGTTCGAACCGTAGGCAGTGCGTAGTCTCGGCCAGAGGCGAAGGTCTGGCACGGATATTCTTTGTAAAAAAGTCACGAGTCACTCGTTCGGTGCCCTCGGTGTATACATCACACGTTTCTTCCTCGACGTCAGCCCGGTGATTCGACATAGATTTACTAAGGTCCTCTCGTGCATCGCGAGTACAAAGACCTTGCTGCTCTCGCGGACAGGAAGAGTCGCATTCCCTTTAAGCCACGCTTTGAATAGATAATGGCGTTAGACCGGTTGTTCTTCCTCCAATCCCCTACGATGAAATTTCTTGCCTGTTACATATTTAATTGCGTAATGCTTCTGCTTCCGCACAAAAGGCTCGGCCTCCTCTCTTCGCCCGACGTTTAGGAATAAATAACACGGCCGATTTGTGCGCTTTGCGCCAGGCATCCAGGATTTTTCTTCGTTCAACTTTCATGCTTGCCGTGTAGTCTCGAATATCTGTGTTGGTAACGTGGATCTTTACTTTAGTATTAAACATTTTTTGTTTTAGGAAAAATTATTTATGCTAGGAAAAATTATTTCTTTTAGGAAAAATGATCTATTTTAGGAAAAAAATAGACGTTCTTTTATGTTGGAGATATGGATGTTTTTTTTGTTGTTATTATTGATCGTTGAGTATGAATCGTTGAAATTCTCGTATATTTGAACTTTACGCGTTCGTCGTTAGGACGAGATTTTTGTCCACGTTTTACCCGGTTTGTTGTAATGTATTCTATTTATGCTGGATGCGCAAGTTCCTTTTTGGTTCCATTTAATGAGATTGCTGGCGTTATTTTTGAACAAGTCAGCGTGACTGACGGTGCGAAACGAAGCGACGTAGCTCCTATTTTATTCGTATAGTAATGTGTTTTGTAGGTTGTAAGTTTTCTACCTTCATATTGGCCGAGCGACGCGAGATTAGGGTCGTTCAGTGGGGTCGCTTCGACCCTCCACGGCCATCTCATTTAATCTCCAAACTATACTCAAAACACCAGCTTGCTAAAGTCGACCCAGACCCGTTTACCCAACACTCTGCAACATTTGCTCTGCTCCGTCTTAGAAAAACAATTCTCTATCGAAATAAATCGCGACCCCTGAAACTCGAATCCAAACGAATATGAAACAATCGAGGATAGTCTGATATATCGATATGTTAACATATTATACTCGATATAATAACATATAGATATTCCATATAATAACATTTCAATCGAGGCTTTCAAATTTAATATTTCACACCAATACTCGAAAATTTCTATTTACATTATTACTAAAATACCAATAAACTATTACTAATAAACTAGCTTCGTACCACAAAAAATTGAGATTCTCACTCCATTAATATCCTTAATTCTCGCAAGGAAGAACATCGTCATGGACGAAGATTTCTCGCCCTCTTCGATCCTTCTCTTTATCGCTTAAGAGGACCAACATATCTATAAAAAATATCATTGCACACCGGTGTATTCGCGGTGGAATATTCTATTCGGGTCCTTGGAGTCTCCCATCGCGGCGTTGTACGCCCGCAGGACTCGTGACCGAGTCTGAATGTCGTCGGGCCGGAGGTTTATTGATTGGGGTAGCTCCGTGCCCCACCCTGACGTCTGCTCGCGAATATAGTTCACCAGCTCGCCCTCGACATTACTGACCTACTACCACGAAAGCGAGGCAGGCTTCCGAGAGGAATTTCCACCGGGTCACGGTGGAACCAGCCTATCATTCCCTTCCTCCAAAGGATATTTCCTCCCGGGGAACTTTCTCGATCCACCCTTTGACACTGCTTAATCGACACTGGAATTATCGAGGGATGGAGTATAATTCATCTCGAATTTTCTTTTATAAAAATAGGCTGGATTTAGAAGGATGTATTCTTTGTTTTTCTCTTCTTTTCTAAATATTTAAGGTGTATAGAGATTTATATATTGCGTGGTATTTTTGGTATTTACATTGAAAGCACTAAAATGAAAAACACTGATTGGGTGTTTGTTTCTTTTTATTATTGCATAAGTTTACGACAGTACTTTCTGAGATTTTCCATGATTTTATCCTACCATGTGGATCGTTATGTCGATCTATTGGCATTTCTTCTTTGCTTTTTCTTCTTTTAGGGTTATGCGCAGTACACTTAAATATGTGCTGAAATTCGTGGTTCTACCGTTAAAGGTGTACCAGGTCTTAGCTCGTACGAGGTTGCACGGCTGGGAAATCGCTCGATAGGGCCTTGGCCCCACCCCAAAAATACATACCGGGTGTGACAAAAGTTCTAACGTCGTAATACGTAATTCGACTAGTCCAACATATCTTGTAATAATAATTGGAGAGTTACAAATAGCATAGAAGGCTCCAGGTTTCGTTACAAAAGGCACTATGAAGTTAACTAATTCCAATTTTAAGAATAACTTTGTATTTGTGTATATATCCCATCTAGGATAGTGACTGCGTGTACGGATTGATCGTGAAAGTCGAATTTACGCATATCTAACCGTTGCTCGAACTTTTTATCTAAAGGAGAAATATCCTGGAAGCGCTGAATTAATCTTCGGCGAAAGGCACTTTATTTTATGCCCCGTAATTCGGCGAGGAGAATCGCTGGGACACGTTGAATGCAGCTTAATTAGATTATGAATGTCGCTTGGCGTTTCATGCAGGGAAGAATATGGATCGTGCTTTTGAAAGATAAAGTTTGCCATCAAAGAGAAAATTCGAACGAGTTGTAGGAAGCACTTTAACTTTGAGCGGTAGGCGAGGCTATGAAAGCTTTTCCTGGATAATTACGTCTCTTGATTTTAGCTTTGACGTCACCCTGCGGATATAATTTAATGTTTAGTGGCCCCTAATTAAAACTATCTCGGTCGAGATAAAGCGATACGCGTCGCGAGTAAGAAGTAGCGTTGATTGTAAAATTCACTCGCCTCGAGTGTCAGCTGGAAAATCGATTTTCATCGAAAAATCAATCCCGATCGGAGGCTTATCGAAGTTTTGACCCACTTTAACGGTCTCTTTGGCGTCGAGGAACGAAGCATAAGCCGCGCGAGAATTCAAACTCTCGCCTGATTTGCAATTCGAATGTTTGATTCGCGGTTTGTCATTTTAGGCATATCATTTGCATAAGAAACCTTTCATACCTCCCTGACACCGTTGCGTGCAATTATACTCGTATCAATTAAGATTTCACCGATCACACGGATCGAGGATGGGAGCGAAGAAAAAAATATAATCCTCGATTAATTCTTCGACTTATAAACGACCTCAAAAATCAGAAATTTATCGCGCATATAACGTACGTATTAATATTAAATTCGCAAAGAATTATTCCACGGACGAGACGAATCGGAAAAAAATAACCGACAATCGATAACCGTATTATTAACACTTGGCATGCGTGGGTTTTTTTCGCGAATCTCCCGGGACTTTGATCGTTTGATGGAATCGCGATAAATCGAGAACTATCTCGTTCTTCTCAACGACACTTCTGGAAAGAAACAATACGAAGCGTTGCCTAGCAACGCAAACACCTTACATGCAACGTCCATGCTATTTATACCATTATACCGTTTATACAATACGAAGCGTTGCCTAGCAACGCAAACACCATACATACAACGCCCATGGTATTCATACCATCCTCGCCCTCTAGCGTAAATCTATTAAATACGTATTTTTACGCGACCCGCGCTCCAGTGACGGACCGCGAAAAACGTAAAAGTACGTTTCCAAGTGTTAAGAATTCACTGCCTGTATAATCGAGCATTGATCATTTTCTCAGTGAAATGTATATCCTCTTTATATTTTATGCCAAGCAAGCGGTGGTCCAGTTTTGGACCGTATTATTAATTTCCAAATAAACGCGCGCAATTGTTGCGAGGCTGCGGCACGATAAACGTTGCATAAGCGACCTGCGTATCGGCCACAATCTACGATCTTCCGCGTATCCAAGCCGGTACACGTGGCATTATAATCGTATCGTAAATTGACGATAACGAAGCGTGAGATATCGATCCTATTCGAAAGGCTGTAAGCGTAGCGCTGTAATATTTCAGAATTGCCCAGAGGTTTCGATGTAAAGCCCGCATCGGCTGTGTTTTATCCACGATGGCCTTCCGGCTGATAGCGTTGGCCCAACGCCGGAAAGTTTCGCGGCGTTCCGTACCGTTATTCAGAAGCTCGTGCTGAATATTGGAATCTACGATCGATATAGATATTCGAATCTACGGAAAATCAAAGACACTTGGATATTTCACGAGGCGGATCTCGAATATTTTCATCGGAAAATACCGAACGAAAATACATTGGCGTTGACGAAATAGGGGACGGCATTGGTGAAATGTCGGCCAAATTCATTTGGTTCCATAAATATCAATGGAGTTTTTTGAGTTATATATTATAACAGCTTCTTTCCAGCACCTTAATCTTCTAAAACCAACCTTTCCATTACAATTTGACTAATTTGAATTAATTTCTTAAAGAAAAATGGGACGAAGGGAAAATGTCGATAGATTAGTTCATCAACCCAATACTTTGCACAAAAATCATATAAAATCTCAGAAGCGACCGCCTCTCAAATTCTACAATTTATCAAAAAAATCATTGACCGATCGTTCGACCGATCGTGGTAGGAACAGTGTTAATCCTTCTATACTAAGAAGGAACGATAAATATAGCACACGATACTTGACTTAGACCAGAGAATTGAAACGCGAACTCCTAGTTTCTGGCCGGCGTCGTTTTCGCGGCGTCAACTCGAGTCGCGCTGACGCCGCTTCCCACGCGAATCGAATTTGATGATTTCAGCGCAGACGGCGTCCCACGAACGAGCGTTTGTCGCGCGTAAACGATACGCGTTGGCAGACGGTGGAAGTGCAACGAACAAAGAGGCCCTCTGTCGCTGGCAGCCATTATCGCTGGGAACCGTCTCGAGCCCTTAATCGAGGCTTGTTCGACGATTCGTTACCTCGATGTCCGTCTAATTACCGGCAAGTGCAACCGCTTAATGCTCGACCTGCACGATGATCCATCGCGCTGGCCAACCGTGCTCATTCTTCTCGAATATTTCGTGGACTGACCACTTCGTAAGCGACTCTGGGATTTTGAAGGCTATCCTTCATCATCCCTCTTTTCTTCCATTCGTTTCTGGTTGCGTTAGCTAAGGATATTTGGTTCAGCGTTTAAAGTAGATTCTAAAATATCGAAGGTGCGGTATAAATATAACAGTAAATGGTATTGTAGTATAATAATATTATTATTAACACTAGAACTACCGGCCACTTTCGGGGCATATTTATAGCACCTGATACATCATTAAAAGAAAGGGGAGAGTGAGAGGAAACTTTAGTAAATCAAAATGATGATCCAAATACTGCATGAAGATCATGGAAAATCTCAAGAAGTACATCGTTATAGTGTACTATGATTTTTTGAAGAAACGACTGACTTATTTGCACGAGAATCGGAGCTTGCCGTGACCATTCGCTCGTAAGCTCGCCACAGCGAGGGACTGTCCGCGCATTCGCCTCCGTCCCTTTTACCTCGCATTTTTCCAGCTTATCGCGGACGAAAGTGTGTCCGCCGAGTGCGTATCTCGTCGGTGCATAAGAATGGCGGGTCCAGTAAAGAAGGAAAAAATGCCGGCCTTCGCGATATAGGGGCGTGTAAAGACATTAAGGGCCCCTTTGCGCTCTTATCGCCGGCCTTTTTTACGGCTGCTGCTCCTCGAGAGGCCGACGGTGCGCTTTTGAGAAGGAACGAGAGTGCACCGCGGTTCCGTTAGTCATCGATTTGGCCCCTCCTCGGCCGCCTGGGAATGCCAAAGGTGCTCTCCGACGCCCACGAATTTTTTTCCCAACTATTTCACAGCCCGCCGATGTACAACCATCGATCTCCTGGAAGTATTAACACATTGCCATGCGGGCACCGTACTTTTACCCTTTTTCGCGGTCTGTCACTGGAACGCGGGACGCGTAAAAATACGCGTTTAGTAGATTTGCGCTAGAGAGCTTCCCAGAAATTTCGTTGAAAAAAAAGGTTTTTGATTTATCGCGATTTCATTGTATGACCGTATTCTCGCGAGATTCGCGAAAAAACACCCGCCGCACGTGTAAATTCGCATCGAAGTATACCCGCATGCTGAGTGTTAAGATACCTTCGCACCATCGTGGAGTGTCGTGGAAATTTTGGAGGAAGAACGATGCTTCTTTTATCGGTCTCGTGGTACAAAATGTAATCGCGATGGTTGCATCCTAAATCACTGGATAATCAATGGCTTATTGTGCATAGGAGACGCTTTTATCCTCGCAAATTTTTAACGCTAGATCTATCAGTCACTTTCCAGAAGTGTCTAGATATGCTAAATATACTTTAAAAGAAAAAGAGGGTAAAACTAATACGTAATAGTTAAGTATATTCCTTTTCTCTACGCCTTTTTCGTACATACGGTTTTTCTTCACTTTAATTCTTAAATTCCCAAATTCTTGATTCAACGTATTTATTACCTCCTTTAATTATTCAAGCCACACAACCGTGGTCAAATGTGATATCATCTTG
Source organism: Ampulex compressa (assembly GCA_038496175.1). Classification (NCBI taxonomy): domain Eukaryota; kingdom Metazoa; phylum Arthropoda; class Insecta; order Hymenoptera; family Ampulicidae; genus Ampulex; species Ampulex compressa. The sequence goes on along the minus strand of JBCFXI010000565.1, from coordinate 38,160 downwards.
TATTGTTAATATATCCTCTGCGCCGCTAAAAAAATCGTGCAAAATCCGAAGAAATATTCTTTCTCGAAGTCGCGCAATTTTTTGAATGAAGCGAACGTCCACTTATTTTGGGCGGCCCGCTAGTTTCAGTGTGTAACTCATCAGTGGTGTACGCACTCCCTTCGTTGCATTATGCTAGTTTCACAGTCGCTCCCGGTGCGAGCGCGCGAATCGAGCGCCAGGAGGTCTCGATTTACCGGACAATGCGCTGACCCGATTGGGCGGCCATTAATCGACGTGGGCTTAATTAATATGCACGAGAAACTCCCGGGCATAACTTCTCGTCCCAGTCGCATCGCGGCTCTTTGTCGTTTGCCGATATATTGCGCGCAGGAAGCGCGACCTGCTTCTGCGCGACCCACATTTTCCGCCATTTTTTCCTCTCTCCTCCTTATTTTTCCTATTTTAGGCATCGATTTTAGGCGGTTTTTAACACTAGGATCGTCTAGCTTTCAGGAAGTACTGATCGTTGAAGCGAAACTTGTGCGAATTTGGAATGTTGATGATGATGGATGCACTTTCCTTAATTCTTTTGTATTTTATTTTTATAAATGAGATATAAATGATGAAATAGAACTGTTTGTTCTTTTCCATCTTCCATCCTGTTTTCAAACGTGAGATTAAATACGGTTAATGATAATTGATGCATTTTTTAAAATTCTTCTGTATTTTGTTTTAGTAAATGATATATAAATGATTAAATAGATCTATTTATTCTTTTCCATCGTCGATCCTGTTTGTAAACGTGAGATTAAATTCGGTTATTACTATTGCGCGTTGGAAGTGATTATAAGGGTGTTCGTATAAAGCATATATTTAGCGACATCGAGGAAGCGATTGAAGAATTTCATATCGTAAGCCGAATTTAAGTGAATGATACCAGAGATGATCGTGGCTGCGCATTTTGTTGGCTCTACGCTACATCGTATCCCGTATGGCGAGTGTAATAATTCAGAGGCAATGAGCAGGATTTCCAGTCGGGTTTTCCGCGTGGCAGAACAAATTTCTATTCATTACCTCATTGTTGCGAGTGTTTGCTCCCTTGCATTTCGATTTGTCAGCTACCTACGTTTGTACTCTATGCGTTGGGCGTAAAATTGCTATTCCCTGGACCGGAAGTTATGTCTTTTGCATTAAACTTTATTGAACGAATGGAAGAGGAACGATATTTCAAAAAGCTCAATTTCGGACAACGAGGTCCGCTACGACTCATGACATTTTTATAACGAATTTCATCATGAGTGCCTTTAAAACGTACTTCAAAACAGGTTCTGTAACTTTTGGTACTCCTTTTTATTTTTAATCATTATTCTTATCAGTGTTTTAAGCGAGTAGGATTTTATTCTCACACCTTAGAAAAATGTACAATACTCCCAAATCGTTATTTAAAATATTTTTTTAGACACCGACGAGCGACTTATATTCGTATAGATAGTATAATAACAACTTCTGGCCGATTGTCGTCGCGTCGGAAAATACGCGCGAGCGGAGAAACGTCGCGAGGAGCGTTTCAGCTGGTATTTATTTGCGCTGGGCGTAAGGCGCGCAAGGGACCGCAATTACTCGGTCGTTTTTCCATAAACGTTTGAATTAGTTGTCGCTGGACCGTTGAAAGGCCCATTCGCGCCGGTAGGACGCTTAAGTTTTAATCAAACGATCGGCGACGCCGTGCCTCGTGGAGAGGCAGGGGCTTTGGAAATTAATTACAGGCGCAGCGTTGAGAATAAAACTATTACGAGCTTCGAAAATCAAAGTCGAGAATATTTTGTCGAGGGTGGAGTATAAATAAGGCATAGCGGTAAATCACGGGGGATGAGGAGGCCGGGACGTGAGGAAATAAAAAGTCATGAAATATTAATGTAGACATAAAAAGCGGGGAGGTTCATTTGAATGAGGCACCTAAAAGAAGTGGTGCAGTTTTGATTTTAGTTAGGGTCGACGGGGGAAACGTGTGTCGCTGATACCCAAGGCTCGATATCGAGTAACGTCTACGTACGATTGATTTCGAATCGTATCGTATAATCGATGATAATAATAATAAATAATCGTATTCGTATAAAACGAATAAAATGATTTTGGGGATATTCAGGTAAATAGTCGATACCCCACCAATCATTTTACAAAGCTCGAGTAAATGTTTTTCACTGTTCATTATCATGAAGACTCATAAAGGGTGGGCCATTTAAAAGTTCGTTTTTAAAAACGCTATAAAACGAGTCTACATCGATATTTAAAACAAAATTTTTTTTTATCACGAAGGTTTAAGAATTTTCAGACCGACCAGCCGTTCAAATTTCAAGCAAATCGGTCACACCAGTCTTGCCATATAATTTAAAAACAAACCAGTAAATGGCCTACCCTATATCAATAGAAGAATTTCATAAAACCACGCCATATAATCAAGACCCATAAAATAAAAAAAAATACAAAACCCAATATTCATAAAACCCTTGGATCACGAATCAACGTTTTACAAGGTTTAAGTAAAACAACGAGACCTTAGCTCAACACACAAGGCCTCGCGCTCTCAAATTTATATTCAACGCACGATAATCCCCAAAAAAATGAAATCCTAAGCACAAATCTCAGCAGCTACATAAATCCCAAGAATTCCCAAACACACGAACGGCTCTGCGCTTACGAACGCATCGAAGTTCGATGAAGGTTCGATAAGGTGAACTCGGAAAAATGGCTCGAGCGCTCGATTCTTCGCAGGGGCCTTTCACGCGACAGCACAAAGGCGCGCATCGATACTTAATTCCGCGCGATACTCGCGATGAAAAGTACACGAGTTCGAGGAACAAACGGGCGAAGTTTCCTGGTGGTTTTACGAGAAACTTCGCGACGGCCCCTCGCGTTTATCCGCGGTTTATGAATACTCGAGGCCCGATGGTTCTCGGCTCGGCCCTTTGTGAGCCGCGCCAATCGCCGGGGGGGCCCTTTGAAAATTTCAGGCTATCGAGGGAGGAGAATTGGCGGGCGTAAGAGAGAACTGGGCTAAGGCGGGAGACGCGGGGCGTATCAAACTCCGTCCCTCGTGCGCTCTGCATTTTTAACCCTCCCCCGTAGCATGCATTTCTTCCGTGCGGCTATAAGGAGACGCAAAGCCAACTATGCTCCCAACTAAGAGTGAATTTATTAGCCGCACAACTTGCTTCCACGGTGCTCCCGTAGATGGCTTTGGCTATGGACGACTGGTTTTTTCAATGTGGGATTCGAAATATGGGAGAGAATAGTGGCCAAATATGGACGATATTTGGAATTATAAATGTATAACCAGTTTTTTTTTTTTCGATGAAGCCTCGAATTTTGGAAGAAAAACCGGTGGATTGAGTCGTACACCTAATACGATTTTCGATGATTTTATTTTCGAGAGTGTGACTCGTGAATCAGAACCGCTTACATATGTGTTTGTGGATATTAAAGCTTATGAGAAATATTTACCTCTAATTTCCGATACATTTCAGATCTTGGTGTGTGTGTGTGTGTGCTTGAGTGAGTCGGTGTGTATCCAAGCATTATCCGTGGAGACTGAGAATAAAATCGTATGCACCTCCAAGCATGGATATAATATTATCCGGTTAAAACGATTGCGATTTACAGCTGCCGCTGGTAATGACACGTTAATCAATGAGGTTCGTAATATTGCACCTCGGATGCACGTTTCGTAGATCCGTAACGGTCGAGCGTGTTATCGCGAGAGTGCAAAATTCTTGGGGAGGATTTATCCGAGGGAAATGCCATCCGTAAAGTCGCCAGGCGCAAAATATTCCTCCTTTCCATCACCACTCACCGTAAATCTATTTTATGGCAACGGTGGATGTTACGTGCCCAAGGTGCCACGTCATTGATCTTGAGTGGATGAAGATAACTCCCTGTTATCCCCGCGACTCGCGCTTCCTCGGATTCCAAGGGAGATTTACACGCGCGGTACACTGCGCATGGGAATCAATTTTATTCGAAGCCTCGATTTTATCCCCCGATTTCTCCATCCCAAGGAAGCATCGGGAGGCTGGATCGTTTGGTCCAAATATTTCGAGAGATCAATGGAAATATTTGGAGAGTCAGCTTAGCAGAGAATTTCATTTGCAACCTCGAATCGCTTATTGGGAGAGAGTAGAACAATCGAAGATCGCTATATTATTCATGAAAACATGGAATTTTATATGTACTATTTAATATTATCGAATGTATAGTTTACGAATAATGATCGTATCGCATGGAAATTTTTGCTGCATCCTAGAAAAAAATATCTATATTACCATGATTAATATTAATCCACCAATACAACCTCTTGCACATGCCTCTATTCCATAAAAAATCTTGCATCGCTTCTCGCGTAAATTCATTAACACCATTTCTCATTAAGCGTGGAACATTTTTATACGTAAAACTTCCGTCCATCGAATATTCAATGAATTATTTCCGGCAAGCGTAAAACCAATTCCGCGCACGCTTTTACTTCTGCCTCTTTTGATTAGAACTGTACCGCGCGTATAAAGATAAATACGTTTAGGGCGGTCGGAGTTTTTAGCGGGGATTTTTTTTTAACTCACTACACGCCACGCAGCGGAGCGTATATTCGTTACACGCCGCTTTAAACAATAGCAATGGGCCGTGAGAGGGCAGCGAAATTGAAAAGCGAATTTGCTACGTGGAATTATCGAGCCCAGCGTGTCCCGCAGTGGGACCTTCGTTCGGATTCCCCGGGTTAATAAATATCGCCGAAATGCTCGTTATGTGCATTGCGCGACGCAAACGATAATTACCGATCCCGTTGCACCCTGGCGGGTACGTAAACAATTGCTGGACGGTTCCTATTTTATATATAATTGACAGGAGGCCTGGAGTTTGAAGGCTTTTGAATGTAGTATTTATCTCGAAAAGGCGCAATATTGTACGATTGAAACTGATATTTATATCGCAGGTATCGTGCTTCTAACCTCCTTGCTTCTAACCTGCTTGATATCATCCGAAACTTTACAATTTCCCAATGTTAATTTCATTTTGATTCACATTTTAGCGATTGTTTGATTATTCGAGTTACACACTAGTGGCCAAATTGGTTATTCTTCCACATAAAAATATCGAAGTGGTGGACTGAAATTCCTACTCCACAAAAAAGTAAATCGTGCGAATAGACCTCTTGGTTCGACCCAGAATCGTCCATCGTTCTTGACATTTACATCGTTTAAACTAAGCGCGCGTGAATTATTCTTACTCTAACCTCCTTGAATTTCCAACTTCTACGACGAAACTTATTCAAATCGTTAGTACGATATTCAAAGTCGTTTTGCTTAATTTCATCAAATCCCTTCCAGGCGATTAAATTGATCGATCGTCGGACGCGGTATAAATCCAGGATGCAACGCGCGCAAACGATGACGAGGATACAAATGTTCGATAAAAAGCGCATTAACGAAAGCAGTTATTATATAAGACGCATTGGAGGAACGCGCTGCGCCGTGACTCTCCGCTAAACACATCGTTACAGCCGGGTTCGCAGTGACTGCGCCGTAATCGTTCGGTCCGACAGCATTCTCCGTGGATTAAAATAAGGCATCGTCGCCTCGAGGCGCTTAATCGACGTCCCTGTGACGCAGGAAGGGACGAGGCGAATTTTTCAGGGGCGACTGAAAACTCGGTTGGCCTCTAAATAGTCGCTGGCGATCGTTAAGCGGCGAAAAGCTCGCGTCGGACGCAATGCACCGACTATTCTATTCACGAGATCTCCGTAATGATGCAACTCGTCGGATGTCGGGGCATTGCGCATAGGCATCGAAAGGATATTAATAACATATACCTATTTATATCCCCGCACGCTATGTTGCATGCGCCATAACGGAATTAAGTGAGGAATAACGATCGTGCCGCAGCGCTGCGCTCTCAACGTACCACGGCGAACTCCTACCCTCCAACATTTTTTCCCCACGCCCTTCCTTTTCGGTATTAGTCATTCTATCGCGATACCTTTGAGTTGGAAATTAGTCGAATATATACGAGGTGTGTTAAATAAATTGGTGGGGATTTTTGGTTTTAGAATTTTCGAGTCGATGATCTTGAGGTCCTTGATCGATTTCATTTCTGTTCTTTCCTTTCGCTTTCGGTGTCAGTCATTCTATTGTAATTTCTTTAAGTTGGAAATGAGTCGAATATATACGAGGTGTGTTAAAGAAATTGATGGGGATTTTTGGTTTTTTTTCTTACAATTTTGGTATCAATGATCTTGAGATCTTTGATCGATTTTATTTCTGTTCTTACCTTTCACTTTCGATATTAGTTATTTTATTGCAATACCTTTGAGTTGGAAATGAGTCGAATATATACGAGGTGTGTTAGATAAATTAATGGGACTTTTTGGTTTTTTCCTTAGAATTTTGGAGTCAAATTTGTGGATCAGTGGAGCTGGATTAATCTGGATTTCTCTTAATCAATCTTGATCGATTTTATTTCTGTTCTCCCCTTTCGCTTTCGGTATTAGTCATTCTGTCGTAATATCCTTATGTCGTAAAACTTATCGCCTGGTTATAAGCGCCGCGAGATTTCTGAATCCCCGTTTATTTATAGTATCAACGGAGATCGTGTCGAAGCGATTCTTATCTCAGATTTACGAGCGCCGCAGGATTTCTCGATTTTTAAAGTCCGATATCTACGCGATTTTCTCTAGATCCACGAGTTTTACTTTCAACCAGGTAATTCTACTTAAACTCGAAGTGCGGCTGGAAACTCGAAAGTTTTTCCCATGCGATACGTACACCCCGACCTTAAACAGTAGGTCCCACGCCAAACGACCTCAGCAGTCGATGCCAAAAAAGAATTTAAAAAATACTCGAAAGTCGTACGCAGTTTTTATCCACGTGCCAAGAACTTCAGAAATTAAATACTCAATAGCACGAATCACAGCGTTAGCTCAGAAGCTAATTTTCTCATTCAACCTCTGAAGTGTAACATGTACATATATATAGGGTGGGCCATTTAAAAGTTTGTTTTTAAAAACGCTATAAAAGGAGTCTACATCGATATTTAAAACAAAATTTTTTTTTATCACGAAGGTTGGAGTCTTCGATTTAAGAATGAAAAGCCCTATATATATGTACATGTTACACTTCAGAGGTTGAATGAGAAAATTAACTTCTGAGCGGAGGCTGTGATTCGTGCTATTGAGTATTTAATTTATAATGTTCTTGGCATATGGATAAAAAGTGCGTACAACTTTTGAGTTTTTTTAAAAATTTATATTTGGCATCGACTGCTAAGGTCGTATATATATACGCACATATATGCGTGCATCGATACCACGAGTCCTTTCTTCTCAAAGCACAGCCCAAACGTACACCCTAGACGAGCTTCCATTTCTGCGCGCTTCGCGAGCGCAAAAAGCCCCGCAGGAAAATTTCGTGAACAATTATCGAAAATCTCGGACGGCCAGAGGCGCCTGTGGGATGCAGGCAAAGTCGAAAACCGGATTCGGGGCGAAAACTAATCGTCGGGAAGCGCCAATTGGAAAGCTGCAATCAGGGAGATTGCGCTATCGAGGGGGCCCGCATTTCGGAGCTCGCAATCGCCGGAAATCAGGCGTTGACGAATGGATACGCCGGCTCGCGCTTATCGGCGCATCGTGCCAAACAACTGGCCGCGGATGATGGACGCCAGCCGCGAGCCTCGAGATCTTTGGGACGCTTTACGACTCAGGAGGATCGATTTCTCCTCGTCGATCAGCGCCCTTTTGACGCGGCCAAGCCGATTTGATTTTACGTCCCTGCAATTGCGCGTCGAAGGACGAGGAGGCGTGGAAATCCTCGAAACATCCGTGTTCCGTGTGATAATGTTAACGCTGGAACTACCAGCTACTTTCCGGGCATATTTCGAACACCACATACATCTTTAAAAAAAAGGGGATGGTAAAAAGAAATTTCAGTGAATCAAAATGATCTAAATACTGCATGAAAATCATGGAAAATCTAAAAAAAATACATCGTTGTAAAGTACTACGATTTTTTAATGAAACGACCGACCAGTCAATTTGACTGGTTCGGCAGTTTTAGTGCTAAAAAAGGGGGAGAGTAAAAGGCAATTTAAGTGAATCAAAACGATGATCCAAATACTGCATGAAAATCATGGAAAATCTCAAAAGATGCATCGTTATAAAGTACTAGGTTTTTTTTAAAGAAACGACTGACCAGTCATTTCTTCGTGCTTCGATCTTTTCCTCCTTTTTTTTTGTAAAGAATAAAACTTGGCGACAGGCCTTCGATGTGGAATATAATACATATACCCTGATGAATCTATGAATACAGTAGATATACCTTGAAGCGATTTTTGAAAAACGACTCGAATTGATTCTCGCCGTCTTTTTTCTGGATTTCTCCTTACATCGATACGTTATAATTGAAAAAATAGTTGATAAAGTTCAGGATGCCCCACGATCGCGTATCCCCAGCGTCGAAACGTCCCGGAGGATCCTTTCGAAGGAAAGTTTCTCAATTTAACCGACTTCGTGACTCAAACTTTCGGTCTCTGTCGAGAGTGTCTGGTAGTTTATTATTAGTGAAATACGGCTTCTCTTTCCTGCGGGCAAAGGAAGTGAGATGTGACCGATTTAATTACATTCCGCCTGTGAGCGGAACGGGTATTTCCCGGGGGCGCCAGTGACAGAATAATAAATATGAATGCAAAACTTCTGCACAAAAAAGGACGCGCAACTTTTTTTTTTCAAAAGAACAGCGCGCTTTGAGAAGCGGATCGTGTATCGGGCGTACAACTTTGCTTCCGCCATGGCCAACGATGAGCAATACTCGAACTCATAAATGTATTATATAATCAGTCTTTTACGATGAAGGCCTAATTTCGAAAAAAAAAAAGAACAAGAAAAGCAAAGTTGTACGCCCAATAGAATAAAGTATTATTCTATAAAGTATTATATATTATAAGGTATTATAATCGAGAATATTCCATCGACCCTAAACTCCGATCCCTGCGTTACTCTGGAAAAAGAAGATGAACTTCTTTCTTTTTTTTATATTCATATCACATAGAAATTAACTTCTTTCACACGATCTATGCTCATTTAACCTTTTAGATACGACGCGCCACTATAGTGGCTTTCGCGCGTATCACCTTTCCAAAAAAAACCAAGAGAAAAGAAGTTACAATGAGAGAGAGTTAAGGAATTAAAAGAAGAATTAAAAGTTGAAGGATGAAAGGAAGGATGAAAGAAGGATGAAAAAAAGCGCGCTTTCGCGAGCATATTATTTCAAGATCTTGTAAAAAGAAGGACAGCGCCGATGGAAAGAGTTGGGCGCGTATCGGTGGTATCGCCAAGAAATCGGAAGCGATGGATCAACGACAGCTCGGCTCGGTGGTCGCCGTTCTTCCTGGCGTGCCGGACAGCTCCGCCAATTTATGGCCGGTCGATTAAGCCGCAGATAAGTCCCGCCATTACGGAAGGCAAAGGGGGACCTTCTTGCTCCTCGAACGTCGCGGGTGCATTTGCAAACCGCAGTTTTTTCCTCCCTTCTCCTCTTTCTCTCCCTCATCCCTCTCCGCCTACTCTTTCTTCTCCTTTTTTGTCTCTCTCTTTCTCTCTCTCTCTCTCTCTCTCTCTCTCTCTCTCTCTCCTTTCTGCTTCTTCCTCTTCTTCATCTTCTTCTTCTTCTTCTTCTTCTCCGTCTCCTTCTTCTTAGCTTTTTTGCCCGCGCTCTACTTCGTCTCCTCTCTCTTCCTTGGCTCTTTCTCCCTATTTCTCCTCTTTCCTCTTCTGTTTCTCCGCCTTTTCCTCCTCCTTCCCCCGCTCGTTCTCCTTGTTCTCCTTCCATTCATCGGAGGCGCGTGTTTAAAATTCCGATCGAATTCCGGATACGAGGATCTTCTCCGATGGATCCTCGTGTACTTTAAACGAACGCTGGTTTATTTATCGGGACTTTGCGGTGGGCTGGCTTAAAATCGTTCTTTTATCAAGGACTTTGTCGAGGATGTTTTACTCGTCGGTTATAGGCGGAGAGAGAGGCGTGTATGATATCTTTAACACTAGAACTACCAGCCACTTCCTGGGCATATTTAGAATACCTCATACATCTTTAAAAAAAAAAGTGGAGAGTAGAAGCAAACTTTGGTAAATCAAAATGATGATCCAAATACTGCATGGAAATCATGGAAAATCTCTAAAAATACATCGTTATAAAGCACTACGATTTTATAAAGAATGATTTTCATCCAGTATTTAGATCATCATTGTGATTTACCAAAATTTCCTTTTACTCTCCCCCTTTTTTTAAAGATGTACGTGGTATTCTAAATATGACCGACCAGTCATTTAGACTGGTTTGGTAGTCGTTAATACAGCGCGTACATCGATAAATAAATTAAAGCGAACCATTCGAACGATTATTCCCCCCTGCTTCCCTCCCCATCCTCCCGATACCCGATTATTATCAACATCCAGAAACGATCGCCATTCGACACGAAAATTCACTTCCACTGCAAAGCCTCGGTCGGCTTCGAAATAATCGCCAAAGTGTTCCTCGAAGTGCCGCGGACAAGCGAATTCGAAGGCGATCCGCTTCGCTCGTCGCTCCGAACCACGAGGCAGCGCCGAATGAAAAACTAATTCGCCCGCTTCTCGACGGCGCCGCGTTAATTGCGATCGCGATAACGAGGCTGCCATAACCGCGCGCGATGGGCATCAAAGAGGGGGGCATTAATAACGAACGCGATTCCTAGTTTCTCGCTGGTTGCGCCGCCTTATTAATTAAAATTTCCGCTCACAATGGAAATTAATCCCGCGCGGGCCGTTCGCGAGGCGGAGCGGCAGTCGGATCGATAACGATGCGTTATTGTCGGCCGCCTCGAAACCGCGGTTATGAAATCGGCGACTTTGTCGTCGCGTTTGAAATGCGCCTGATTCGACGATGCGATTGACCGTGCGCTTTGTCGGCCAAAATGGAGGGCCTATCGTTTTTATTGCTGCAAACGGGTTTATGTTTTTTGCATGTTTTTTTTTCTTCTCCTCTCTGTTTTTTTTATTTTTTTTTTTTGCTTTTGGTTTATAGATATGAGGCTGAAGTTGGGGGACGTGTGTTTGTGCAATTCGTCCCGGTGTAGATTCAGGAATGGGATTATGGCGGCTATGAGGTTTGCTTTTTGATGGGCAGACTGTATTGTGTTAAAGTGTTCGTGAGTATTGCACGAACTAGGATATACGTGTTAAAATGGGTAGAGATGATTTTTGGTATGCGATGGGATATTTCGGGTGGAAATTATTTTCGTAGTGTTCCCACGACCTTTCGAACTATGATTATGGTTATAATTGCCTTTTGAACCTCCCTTCGCGATTTCACTTTGAGTTCCTCATTCTGAATGTTATGAATTTATTTAAATGGCATCGCGCTTTTTATTTTCGCGAGAGACCGTAATGCGAAGTATTTTCTCATTTTTGGACGTGCATCTACCTTGAAATACGTTTTCTTCTTTTCTTCACGACCCGCACGAGAGGGATCAAAACATTAATTTTTTCTATAAATTGTCAAAATCGCTTGGCGTAAGACTAATTATTCACACAGTGCACAGATCATATGGAAAATCGTCCATCGTCCATGGGCGGGAAATTGAAACTCTTCTACGTGGAAGTCTCTATCCATTGCACCGTCCTATCTCTCGAAGATCCAACGCTTCACGATCCTCGAGCGATGCATCGAGCCGCGCGCGATATTTCCAGCTCCTTATTTCAGTCGGACGGCTCGTTGGATCCGACATTAATGAAATTCCTGATAGTCGCCTCGTCGCAGGGCGATTTGCGCTTCGTTTTTCACGAAGAGCCGCTCGAAGATCGGCGCGACCTCTGCCTCCCATTTGCGCGATATTAAATTATAACTCTCCGATCGACGGACGCGTCAGGCCTTTGAACCTCTTTGGCGCGTCCAGGCTCTTCCTGATGTACGCGCGTCTTTGCAGAAGAAAAGCGCCAACCGCTTGGCTCTTCGGGTTAACAGTCGTCGCACGCATCTCGCCGATGCCACGTCGACGCCTGGACAATGATGATCCCTCGCGGTTTCCTGGTCGCAACTCCGCGACAGATGCTAAACGCAACTCTTGTCCTCCCCCTTCAGAGTTGATGGCGCTAAATACCGGGCGAGCTTGGATAGAAAAGGCGCGAGACTGGCGCGCTTTTGAGGATTTCTCAAGGCGGAGGATGCGTTTGTTGCACGTCTACACGTGGCTCTTTATCCGGCTGAATGCATATAAATCGCTTGTTTCGCGTTCCTTTGGAAGCAGGGGAGAATTGAATGGTGCTAAACACGGAGGAGTTAAATGGACGAAGACGACTTTGGCGCGATCTTGGTGCTTTTGAGAGACTCTTTGGAAGGAGGAAATTGTATCTTCTTTTGTGTATATGTATATGTGTGGTATAAATATTTATGAACATTGAATGTACGTTGATGAGTATGCTCGATGAAGATTAAGGGCCAAGATCGATTTCGATTTTGGAATTTAGATCGTCGATGAAGGAGGAAGCGGGGAGTCGAGTCGCTTGGACGAGCTTGGAGCACCAATGGCAGACAGGTCGGCGTCCTCGTCTCTTTCGCGGGCTGCATTTCAATCGAAGCTTATATTAACCATCCGAGCTGCATTCTTTGACCTTCGCCGTGGTGCAGTGGTTGGAAGCTGCAGGGCCGTAGACGTCTTGAGAATCCACGAAACGCCACATGTCCCGCGACATTCACGAAAGAAAGTCACGCTTTCAAGCTTTTGTATATTAAGAATAATACTTTTCTTATATTTAGGAAATACTTTTAGAAATTTAGAAATTTTATATCATATATTGGGAATTATTTAAATGGAAAGAACATTAACTCTTTGGAGGTCCTAAAAAACTCTCTTCGTTCTTCGAATCTAAACCGCGCAGTTTTCATGATCGAGGCATCCGTATGCTGCCAGAGCCTTGGGAAAAGATTATAGGAAACATTGAAGAATACATCATTGATCGAATAAGGATTTTTGTTTGCCCGATCACCGTGTGACTTGAATTCACAAACTCCGCACAAACGTTTGCACTCAGCCAATACAATTTACGAGGAGTTACCGATTCGAGAATAACTATCACAGTGGTACCACGTATATAGATACACCACAATAAGATATAGTGGACAAACAACTTCACGAAAATGCGCCTCATCTCACAGCTTCGCATCTATCGTCCACGATAGCATTTCTATCCATCTATCCTGTGAATCAAGGTCGTGATTCCTCAGCAACTGCCTTAATGCGACGTTTTCCCGTGACTTTCGTCCAACCAAGGAGAAAATCCTCCGGGCTTTGGGCGCGTGGCTTACGGCATTGCGCGCCCTGGTCGCGAAAGGAAGTCGTGCGAACGTGAATCGAGCGGCGCCCATTGAAACGCGCTGGCTGCGCCGTCGTTCTTTTACGTCATACCGGAGTCAATGCGCCACTTTTTCCTCTTCCTTCCTCCGCACAGTGAGAGCCTCTTTCGGGCCCCGCATTTCCAGGGCGACGGACGCGCGAACCGAAAGTTCCTGTGAAACGAATCGAGCGACGCTGCATCCGCCGTTTCCAGCCACGTGCCGCTCTTCTGGCCCCCCTTTTTTTCGGTTCCTCCTCTTCCTTCCGGGCTCCTGCCTCGCCCTTCACCTTGCAAATTCGATGGGCGTATCCTGCGGTGAATCGCGCGACTCTTGCGCCATTTTTTATTGGCTCATGTGCATCCGTGTTTTAGGTTTCCTCTCCTCAACGTGAATCGTTCTTTCTTTAATGCAAGTTTGAGGAAGTGGTTCTTGCAGCTGTTTGTGCGAGATTAATTGTAAATTGAGGAGTTGATTTATGGGGAGAATTAATGGACAAATTTGTAATTATATATATATATATATATATAATAATTATATTAATAATAATTAATAATAATTATAATAATAAATATAATAATTTGTAATTATATATATATATATATATATAGATATATAGATATGTGAAATGAATATGCGAAGTAAGTGAAATAATGTGAAGGGATGATAAATTTTAATATGGAACGATATATACGTGCTTTTCTATTCGCATTGGTTTATGGTAATAATATAATTTCTTTTTTATTTCGCATTGGTTTTTGGTGTAGATACCTTCCTTTTGCGCCGTACTCTGCGGTTTATTTTTTATGTTCAAGTTCGATGATTAATTCTCGCGGTAAATTAAGCGGTTGATTTACAATTTTTTCCCATTACACGTTCATCCGTATTCTAGGCTCTTCGCCGGTGTAGACCGCGCTTCTTTCGATGCAAATTTAGAAATTAATTCTTGCGATAAATTACGCGGTGCGTTTGCGACTTTTTCTACTTTTACATCCGCTCGTTTTTTATGTTACTTTTCAGCATAAAACGCGGTTCCTTTGTTGCAGACTCGGATCTTGCGATAAATAACGAGATTTATTTGCAATTTTGCAAGAAAAAGTAATTTTACAGTGTAATTATATTTTTTTTCTATTATAGTTTTACATTGAACAGGTCCCAAAGCGTAGGAGCTTCGAGTCCAGACGAGCGAATAACCAGATCCCATTAATTCTTTGCTCGATACAAGTCCGTAAACGCATTTATTCAGTCACGTACCTTAAATCGAGCGCAACGAGGATTACATCCTGGAAAAATTGCGTCATGACACTCCGAGGTTCCAATAGTTCGACGCCTTCCGTCGATTCTGTAGCGACCCACTTCTTCCAAAGGATGCTTGTCAGTAGTGCCTTATGCAAATCGCAGCCATTCGCACCTCCGGGCGCCGCGCAATGCAGCTCAGGACGGACGTGATGGAAATAATCGAACGTATCCGGGATTTTTTATGGCGCAGGCGTTACGCGACACTCGAGGAATGATAGCGTTATCGCGAAGAAAAGGCGCCAGGGACTTTATAAAGCAGCCACAAGTGGAACGCATAACATAATCTTTGAGAATTCCTATTTATCGAATTTCCACGATAAAGAAATATACCATAGCTATGATATATATAGTAGTGTATGATATATATAGATATGTATACCACAGCTCTGGTGGTTTGGAAACTATCTTAAACAATAGGTCCTACGACAAATGACCTTAGCAGTCGGTGCCAAAAAACGAATTTAAAAAGAAAAGCATACGTGCTCCCTGATATGATCTTCTAGACCGTGTTTCCCAAAGTTCTTTTGAATTTTTGGCATAGAACGCTGAAATGATCGAGCCATAGGTCGTCTATGGTCTATGGTATTATTGTCCAAATGACCTTAGCCGAAAACCGAAAAATGAATCTAAAAAACAAAAAAAAAAGAAATACTTGATTTCAAGAGCTTGGATCTAAAGTCTAAAAATTTTAGTTTGATATGCGGAAAGTGGAAATTTGAGTTCGAAACTTGTATCGATATTCGAATAAGAAGGCGATCACTCAGAGAAGCGTGGCCAGGCACGTATCGTGCTTTCAGTAAGTTGAAGGAGTGAGTCAAGCCTCTTCCTTTGGACAGTGGCGTGCAAAGTGTCGAGGCTCGCGCTCGAGACGATCGTTACACGAAAATTCCACGCCACGGGACAGAATTCTCGGACAATGTCAATGGCGTTTTGTCCCAAAGACGAGTGGAGGACTCGATAGCAGCGCCTTTGGAAATTCGCACGCTCGAGACTTCGGCGCTCCTTTCTCCTTCGTCGAGGCGCGATTAATTGGGTCACGGAGGCGATCGTACCGCTTCGAGATAATTAACGGATATTGCGTAATGCCCCTTCGAGAAAATGTCGGTTTTCTTTTTAGACGAGCCTCCGACCTTTTAGATCGTTAATTTAAAACGTCCGATCGTCGACTATTCGCTTCGTCCCTGGGACGATCGTTGACACCTTGTAAGAGGAATAAGGGTTACAGCGATGACTTCCACGCGAGTTCGAATGTCGCCTCGTCACTTTTTCCGGTTGGTTTATACTTTAGTTTTATTTATTGTTCCTTTCTGATTTTATGCCTATTACTTTTTTCGGATGGTTTATACTGTAGTTCTGCTGGTTCGGAACTCAGCTTAGGAATAGATCCTGAGCCAAACGACCTAATAATCGATGCCAAAGATTAATTCAGAAACAAACAAATATAAGGGGAATATATACTAACGAATTATTCATATACCTAATCATGTTCCCTATAATCCCTCGAATTTTAACACCACGAGTGCATATATGCGTCTGGCAGCAGTTATCGATATGCATTACGAACGCGCATACGTGATCCGCAAACGTTATCGCCGTGGATTATTACCTCGTATATACGCACTCTGATACAATATCCATCTCGTACTCTCGAAAGGAGCAAAACTCGCGCGAAGAAGTACCTCGTCCTTCGTCCTTTCCATCGAAAGCACTCCACGCCCTGGAGGCCAAGAAGAAGCAAAGAAAAATAAAGCACCAGATTATTCGACGAACTCGCATCATAATAGCACGCTACGGGTTCGAATCCCGCCCATCACCTCTGGTTTTTCTATGTGATATGTATACCGTAGCTCTGGTGGTTCGGAATCCACCTTAAACAGTAGGTCCTAGGCCATATGACCTTAGCAGTCGGTGCCGAAAAATGAATTAAAAAAAAAAAAAAAAAAATAGCACGCTATCCTCGGAAAAAGAATACGCGGGATAAAACTCACGCGTCTCCGAGGGCCGAGCTCCTTCGCGCCTGCCGCTGTCCGCTCCTCGAACATCGGTTCCTCGGTACGCGCAGGTGGAGGCCCTTCTGCATTTGTCCGCTCCACGCGCCGTCTGTCGTCAATTTTTGCGCGCGAATCCCACAGAAGGCGGTTAGTCAAGATTCGCGTATTTGCCCAGCGCGCCGGTACTTATCCGGCCCACGGTGTTCCGGCAAAAAAGAGCACGCAACAGGTGTACCTGCGTTTCGAAGGCAGACGTCCTCCTCCTCCTCCTCCTCTTCCTCTTTCTCCTCCTCAGCGTTTTCTTCGCGCCAGGCAGAGGCGTAATTTCGCAATGCAAAGTTCCAAAGTGCCGGCACGATGAGTTTCATTGCCGCCCCGGGCATCTGCGCCACTCCATTTCGGTCTAGATAAGTATCGTGTTTCCATCAAGATCTTCCTCGGGCGTGTATGTTAATGTAAATGCGCCCGTATGCACTGGCCTCGGACAGGTGCTCTCTGGCAGGGGAACAGCGGCCGCTGGTGCCTCTGTGCACGCGTCGAGGATCTTCCGATCGTTTTTCCGTCCTTCCTGTGGCGGCGACTCAACCCTCGATCGCTCTCCCGCGGATGACGATGGTCGTTCGTGCGGGGCAAGCGGCGGTCCTTGTCGGATATCGCGGACAGGGATAGTTGGGAAGTTTTATGAGCTACTTGTGGAGGATAGAGTGAAGCTCGATGGAAGCTACTTGGGTGGTTGTCGATGAGAAGTGTCGAGGAGATTTGTGTATTTAAGTTCTTATATTTAAAGTGGATTATCGATATCGTGCGCGTGACCACTGGAGGAGTAACACTATTTCTATCACGACCGATCAGTGATTTCTTTGAAAAATCGTAGAACCTCTGAGATTTTTCGTGATTTTCTCGCAGCGTACGGATCGATGAATTAATCCATTTTTCCTTCGTCCTCTTTTTCTCTAAGGATATATTTGGTACGCTTAAATGTGTCTGGAAAATGGCTGGTAGGAATAGCGTTAAAGATCGTACTTAAGGAGGATGCAAAAGTTCTCTTTAAGATACGCCTCGATTTTTCTCAGAACCTTCCTTCTTCTCATCACCGATTGGAAACGCGGAAATTCTCCTCGTCGTTCCAGTGAGTTTCAAAGAATATCCACCGAGTTACCGTGGCACGAAGCTTGGGATCTATAGCGCATTATCCATGATGAAGCAGCTACACGGCTTTCCAGGCGCAAACATCGAAACTTCGGTCGTGCGAAGCGGAGGCGCTCGTAAATAAGCGTCTACATTATCCAGGAGACACGGGAACACGGTGCATTATGCAACTCGATTCGGTCCCAAGGGGAAGATATCGATATCCGGCCGTTACGGTGAGCAGAAATGAGGAATTCGCGCGCAAAGTCTGGCGCGTCTGGGCTTCGATCCACTCGACTAAACGAGCCTGTCTGCGGCGAGTGCCAAGAAAGAAGTGGCAGAGCTCCAAGCGGCGCGGTACAAAGATGTCAACCGGGCTGCTTACTCGCTACTTAATAATTCATAGCGCGGCGCCGTTTTTAACGAAGTTAAAGGCCATTACGCTAAACAAGTCGCGGAGCAATCCTGGCGTCGTTGAGGTACAAGTTCTACACGGGAAACGGAGGCTGCGCTCGTATATTCCTTTCCTTTGACGCACCTTGCCATCGAGTTCGGTATCGCGATGCATCGCATAGGAATCCAGGTTGGCTCTTCGTTTCGCGACTTGCCGAATAGCGAAATCGGAAGTGATCTCTCTCGATGTTCAGGAATCTACGGTCGAGGTGAAGTCGTTTGTGAAATAAAGAAGTTACTGGTTTTATAAAAAAGAAATCAGTATTGATTTGTAATATTTTTTAAGTCGATCGATATTTTTCTGTAGGTATGATGCGTGTATACTATATTAAGAATATCCGCCTCATTCAAATGGAAGAGTTTATATAGAGAGTCTTAAAGCTCTATTGCAAACTTTCAAGTGTATTAAGTAAAGATGATTATTACTGTTGAGACGCAGCGAGAAGCAATTTTGTTGAAACTCAACTCGAGTTTCTTTAGGTAAATGTCTAATATCCTTCAGCAGCTTCGCAAAGTTCAGCTCGCGTCTTGCGATTTTACATATTTCAAGGATCCAGGGTGACCTTCGATTACATCGCGTCATTGGTAAAAAAAGAGCGCGTCGTATTATTCTACGCCGCTTCAGCTTCCGTTAGAAACGACGGATTTGGGTTGAGACCAGCTGCGCGCTTTTGGTAAATCCCCTGCATCGTGTGTGGGCTTTGAGAGGCCTTCGACGGCCCTCGTCCTTCACCTTTTCCCGCTTGCTTTACGTCGATTCTGTGTACTCAAGGTCGATGCATTCTCCTACCGACAAGGTTCTTCCTCCATAAATTTCTTCTGCGTCTCAATCGATTACCTCGCCAGGGACCATCCTGCAGGATATCCAGGATGATAGATCCACGGATGATATATCCCTCGATGGTATCTCCTCGATCCGTCGAGCAAACAAAGCGACGTCATTCGTCGATCGAAAAATCCATTTTGCAGAGCGGATTGATACTGAGGATAAGTAAATGATTTATGTGGTCCTAGCATTACATTCGCACGTTTAAACAAACTTTTTCTTTAATCTCAAATGAGCAAAAGGTTATGAGTACAGATGTTCAGATTGATATTAAATCGACAACGAATGTGTAACACTTACAGCTTGAGAAATAGATTTTTGTAAATATAGAGATTTATTTTTATAGGAAGTATACGATTATTCTTGTTCTTTGATAATCACGAAAGGTACATCCCTCGATATTTCATCCTAATTCGTAAACTAAGTAAAATAACTTTCGTCATTGGGTCAATAATCCCCTGCATTCAAAGAAGCTGGTCTTAAATTGGAAACGACGAACAGCGCGTGAGCTAGAGATCAGAACCTTTGTAGACATCCGACACACGACGCGTGTAATGAAGTACCGATGAACCCGTCGGCTGAATTTACACCCCTCCGTCTGAAGCGTTGCCGCGAGAAAGGATGGGACGTAATTATTACAAATCATCGCGAAAGAAGGTCGGGCGCCCGTCGATTTTCCGATTATCATTCTTAGCACAGTGCCGTTATCGCGCGCTTCCATAAATCCCCTTCGATCCACCCAAGGAAGGAGGAAATCAAGGTTGGTAACCTAATCGAACGGCCGGCACGCCGATAAGCTCCTTTCATAATAGTAATAAATGGCTGACATAAAATTTCCGCCACATTCGCAGATTGCACGGGCCATTTATTTCTATCCGGAGGTCGTGCAGCTCGGGATTTATCGATCGCGATTGAAGCCGGCGTAAAAAAATCGTAATGCATTGCTCATGGTATTATAAGAAGTGCGCGCATTAATCATAATACTTTGAGCCCGATCAAAGGTGTGTCCTTTGTGCGCTCGTGCCTTTAACCTGCGCCGCTTCCCCTCTAACGTGCTATTATTTTGATTTCAGGTAAGGATCGCTCTCCGGATGGGAGATTTCTCGGCGGATACGCGAATCGGCGTGAGTAGCTTCGAGTAGATTCCTGCCAAAGTTATGGCCGATCGGAGTATCCCGATCGATCGCACGATAACGCATCTGGGGATTCCAAGTTGATCGTTTATT
This sequence comes from Ampulex compressa, assembly GCA_038496175.1. NCBI lineage: Eukaryota > Metazoa > Arthropoda > Insecta > Hymenoptera > Ampulicidae > Ampulex > Ampulex compressa. The sequence goes on along the minus strand of JBCFXI010000565.1, from coordinate 17,843 downwards.
ACGATTTGCCTCGGGAATTAATTATATCGCGAATAATTCGTGGGAAGAAAGGAAAGTATGGAAGACCAAGCGAACGAGGATTATAAGATACTCTCGAAGGCTTGATGGTTATTATTTTATTTTTATGAAAGCTGAGTATATCGTGTATTTCAGGTTTTTTTTTTTAAATGTATTAACACTATTCTTTGAAAAATCGTAGAATTTTGAGGTGTGGTCTCTTCTCAGATTTTTCATGATTTTCTCGCAGAGTACGGATCGATAAATCGATCTATCGACATTTTTCCTTCGTCCTCTTTTTCTTTAAGGATATATTTGGTACACTTAAATCTGGAAAATGGCTGGTAGGAATAGTGTTAAGTATACTTTTCCTAGCCTGATATTGGTGATATTAATTATTCTTGGGGATTATTTATAAATATATCGGGCAATCGAGATTTATCGACGGTGTGTAATCAATGTTGGAGCTAATACGAGGGATGGTTGGTAGTTTTGATTCGAGTGGAACCGTTACACAACTTTTTCGCACAGGACACGATGTCAATGCACGCTCACCGAGCATATAAAACTGATATTCCTTCGTTCAATTACTCGGTACCATCGAAGATTAATGGGACTCTCGAGTAAATTCCACCTCTCTATCATCGAACTTTGATCCTTCCAATTGGTAATTAACTCTAAAAACTTAAGAAGGCTCTCCGATTGGATCGAATCGCATTTCCTACGAGCCACTCGGCTAATTAGGATAACATACAACTCTGAAAGTAAGTCTCGAATATTCGCGAGCAAATATTCTTCTTTCGTGGACCCACCATCCGCATCGTAATCATCAAAGTAATACTAGCCAAGTAAACTTCCATTAGATCCGCAGAGCCCAAGACTCTTAAACTCCTCTATCAGAGATTAATTTCACCTTCCACCAAATACCACTTCTCCCCTCCTTCGACCTATCGACTCAACGACCTATTTCAAACGATCCCTCCTTACAAAAAAAAAAAAACCTATATAATTAAATCAATCTCCCTCACCAGCCATAATTATCATACCATCGTTTGAAATATCCAAGCAAACTCCGGTAACCTTTCAAACCGACAATTATCCCAGTTAGCGGGGAAAAAACGTTAAAATCGCCTCGGTCCTCGCGTGACCAAATTATCTCGCTAACTTCACGCATTCCATTCTCGATCCTCATTTGCGCGGATAGCCAGCTCGCTCGCGTACGTCGTTGGGGAGAATTAAAAGTGTATTTAAAAACGCGGGATAAAAAAGGGTTTCTCGTAGTGCGCGGCGCGGAAAAAGGGTGGTGGTGGTTGGAGGGGCGGAGTGCGGGGGCAGAGGAGCGGCTTTCAAGTATTTATACGTCCGTGCATTCCTGGCCGCCGAGGGCAGGGACTTTTCCTAGTAAACCCGGAATAGATAGCGGCCCGAAGAGGCCGAAAGAAGCATGGAAACTCGCGCCTCCGCTTCCTTCAAACTCGCCGCGAGCGCGGCATTGTTGACCTTTGCCACTTTTATGCCGGCTCCATTAAAAGCGCAACCGAGTGAGGTCGAAAATGATGATAAATAATCATGGAGCTTTTCTTTTCTTTTCTTTTTTTTTTTTTTTGATTCTCCATCCGGTCTCATGGAGCTTGGACATTTGATGCTGTGATACTTGATCGATTATTGTGTGTGGGATGATAATATTTATACGCTTGGTGTGTAGTGAATTATCAAATTTTGTATTTTATGCTGGCTCTATTAAAAGCGCAACCGAGTGAGGCCGAAAATGATGATAAATAATCATGGAGCTTTTCTTTTCTTTTCTTTTTTTTTTTTTTGATTCTCCATCCGGTCTCATGGAGCTTGGACATTTGATGCTGTGATACTTCATCGATTATTTTATGTGGGATGATAATATTTGTACGCTTGGTGTGTAGTGAATTATCAAATTTTGTATTTTATGCTGGCTCCATTAACAGCGCAACCCAGTGAGGTCGAAAATGATGATAAATAATCATAGAGCTTTTCTTTTTTTTTTTTTTGATTCTCCATCCGGTCTCATGGAGCTTGGAGATTTGATGCTGTGATACTTGATCGCTTATTTTGTGTGGGATGATAATATTCGTTTGCTGGATGTCTAGCGAATTATCAAAGATGATTATCAAATTTTGTATTTTATGTCGGCTCTATTAAGAGCGCAACCGAGTGAGGCCGACAATGATGATAAATAATCATGGAATGTTTTTTTTTCATTCTCCATCCGGTCTCATGGAGCTTGGGCATTTGATGCTGCGATACTTGATCGATTATTTGACGTGGGATGATAATATTTGTCCGCTTGGTGTGTAGCGAATTATCAAAGGCGATTATCAAATTCTGTACTGTAGTTCTAAATGAAAATCTTTTTCAAGCATCGAACGGTGGATGGTGTCGGTTGTTGCGTCGGGTATTTACACCGCAGCTCGTCCTGTCGACGCAACCGAAGCAGGGGTGCCACCAAGGAGGTCGTGTTTCTGGCAAATGAATAACGAGGAATTGGTAACGAGCTCGCGAATTGGAGCGGAAAGAATCAAATTACCGCCCCTTTCCTCTGGACCGTAATTTTACCACTAATCATTAGTGGTCGTAAAGAGCCACTCCGCTTTTCCAGGTCACGGCCAAAGGTCTTGCTCGTCACCTCTCCTCGCGTTTTTTTTTTTTTCACGCGGTACATACCTACACCCTGCTCTCCCCGTGTCTGGCTTCACCAGCATCGGCTCTGTTATTAATAATCGTAGGAGGTTCACTGAAATTCTTACACCGCGACGTACTCTGTACGTTTGATGGCCTGGATCGTGCTGTTATTATTCATGAATAAAGAGTCGATGACTCGACGAGGAAGGAATCCTTTTCCAAAGACGAATTCCTTTCTCTTTTTAGTAAGTGTAATCGATCCCTAAATCATAATAATATGATTATCCCGAATCGCCAGAGAGCCTATGAAAATTCCTAACCACGATACGAAGCTTTGTTACAACTCCCCTCGAATAAACCCCTCGATGATCTAACACTATTCCTACCAGCAATTTCCCAGACAGATTTAAGCGTACCAAATATATCCTTAAAGAAAAAGAGGACGAAGGAAAAATGTGAATAGATTAATTTATCGTTGCAAGAAAATCATGAAAAATCTCAGAAGCAACCGCGCCTCGAAGTTGTACGATTTTTCAAAGAAATCACTGACCGGTCGTGATAGGAATAGTGTTAAGGAGACCGTCCACAATCTCATAAGCCAAAGGTATAAATACGTCGATATCCGGATTGGCAGAGCTTTGTACATAATCACAAATTATTTAATATTAATTATGTACATACAAAAGACTTTCCACATAATCGATCCCATATCCACGACAACGATCCTCTCATATACATCGACAACACAAAATATCCGCCACCCAATCCTCTATATACCTATAACCACAACCATATTTATACTCGTTACGCACATTCGTCTTTCAACCCTTCACCTTCTCCACAAATCCAACCGCTCACCCTCTCCAAATCCTCGCGGATTTCCTCAAATGAGACTGATTTCTCCTGAAGAACGTCACCCCTCGTTCTCGAAAAACGATCCTCGGAGGAGGAGAGGGCGGGAAGAGGAGTGGCAAGGGGCAGATTTCGAATTTGTTTTCGTAGCGAGGAGCCGCCAAAGGTGCTCGCACCTGTCCCTCCGGTCTTCTGGGAAGGAGGACTGTGGGAACCGGCGGAATAAAGTCCGAGGGCCAGGGAAGGAGCCGCGACAGCCCTCTTGAAGCTCCGCGCAGGGCGCGGCTCTGGTGTTTGGTGTAACAAGGCGCGCTCGTTAAGCGAGATTGTTTTCCTTCGGGATTATGGCCCCACGCGCGATTTCCTGCGATTTGTTTGCCCTCTCAGGGAGCCGATCTATTTCGACGGCCTCGCCTTGGAGGCCCAAATCTCCGTGGAACGGCTGCCATCCAACAATGTCGCGCGTCTCGTCGATTCTGGAGGCCTAATAAACGATCCTCCGCTGGCGATATATCCTCGTGATCGTGAGGCTGCTGTGTGTGTGTGTGTGTGTGTGCGAAGTATCTGGGGATCTTTGAGCAAAGGCCAGGATGGTTGGTGGCAGGATTTTAATACTATTCCTATCAGCCATTTTGCAGACAGATTTAAGTGTACCAAATATATCCTTACGGAAAAAGAGGAGGAAGAAAAAATGTCAATAGATCGATTTATCGATCCGTACGCTGAGAGAAAATCATGAAAAATTTGAGAAGTGACCGCGCCTCAAAGTTCTACGATTTTTCAATGAAATCACTCATTTGACTGGTCGCGGTAGGAATAGTGTCAGTACGAGCCTGTCGAGTGTTGGGAGTGAACGCTTTCGCGCGATATTGGAAAGTATCTTTTCTCCCTTCGCTTTGAGGAGGTTAGGTCTGTTGATTATGAGAGAGTTGTATTTATTTATTAACACTTGGCGTATATTTTGCAGAGGACTTACGCGCGCAGCAGGTGTTTTTTTCGCGAATCTCACGGGACTTTGGTGGTTCGATAAAATCGCGATAAATCGGAAACCATCTTGTTTTTCTCGACGAGACTTCTGGGAAGAAACAATGCGAAGCGTTGCCTAGCAACGCAAACACCATACGTGCAACGACCATGGTATTTATACCATACTCCTCTTCCAGCGTAAATCCACTAAATACGTATTTTTACGCGACCCGCGCTCCAGTACCGTACCGCGAAAAACGTAAAAGTACGTTGCCCGCATGCCAAGTGTTAATTTATTTAAAATATTTATGTATTTTAAGATGAGATTTCGAAGAATAAAAAGTTTGTTCGAAGGAAAAGGAAATTCGAAGAAACACGTTTGAGGTAATATATTTAATGTTTGTTTTACTTATTCATTCACGCGAACAAATTGTTATCGTCATTCGATCAAGCGCGTTATGAATATTTCCCCTCTCATGAATCTGCGGTTGTATCGAACAGCCAGTCGTGAAATAATCCAGCGGCGGGAAGCGTTCACTTACGCGTTTGGGAATAATCGCGGATCGGGCGCAAATATTTTCCGAGCGCGTCGAAGGGATACTCGCCTTCGAGTCGGTTAAGCCGGTTAAGTATTGGGCAAGAAATCAGTCGTCGACGCGCTTCGAAGCGGCGCACCGCTGCTTATTTCCACGATTCGATTTGCGCGGAAGGGCTTTGGCGCGTTTAGCTAATCCGCTTACATTCTATAAACTAACTTCCAGAGGCGGGCGCACGGTTAGGAGCTTCGGATCGCGGCACAAAGCTGCGGAGAATGGTATCAGGCGGAAAGTTGCCACGCTAATTGGACCGCGGGAATAATGTATCGACAGAAGGTGAGAGAACGAGGGCGATGAAGGAAAAACCGATGTAACTTTACGGAAGTAACGGGAAGGGACGTTGATTTGAGTCGCGGAGCTAAGCGAAATCGAGGTCGTTGCCATGAAAAAACTTTCCCAGATTTCCTCCGCGTAATTCCAGCCGCTGTCGCGAAGTGAAAATAGGGGAGGAGTATCCCTCGAAGTGAGAGCGAAGTGCCACGAAGCGGCCGTGAAGTGAAAATAGGAAAGGTGGAAGTTATGCTCTGCCGAAGTTTTATCATTCAATGGGGCTCCTCCGTGCACGCGTAATGAAGGAATTAAAATTGCGACCGAGGGGGCAATTAATCGCGGGATGGAAGTTTTGCGGAATGGGATACGCACGGATACCCGCGCTGCGTTTAAAGCGATCCTTCGAGGTGTTTCCGTGTAGAATGTTGTTTATGGCTATGGAAAATTGTTTCTACGAAGACCAATGCGGCTCTTTGCGAGATTTGACGAGCCCTCTCGTGTATTGAACATTTATGTATTAGCTTGTCCCAAAAGTGTCTTTCGCTATCCACGCGCGGCTCCTTTATCTGGCACTGTTTGTACAAACGTGAAACCTAATGTAACGAATGCTGTAGTCTAAAATAATTTCATTTTTATTTTTACTTTAATAATCTTTAATTGGTCTAAAAATACTTTAAAATTTCAATTCAATAAAACATTTCAATATTGATAAATTTTAATTATATTAATTATTAAATTCCAAAAAATTAATCAATATCGATAAATTCGATATGGTTTTTTTTTATAATTTTTAATTTAAATATTTTTGAATTTAATCATATTTTACATAAAGTGAAAATTTAAGTGTACGAGAAATGTCACGAACTTGAAATTCGAGTATATCGTTAACCAGAAAAATCAAATTCCATTTTTTTTTCCCCAGGAAAATCATATTAAAATTCAAGCGATCGTGGTACACGGTTTTATACGCAAAAACCTAGCTTCAATCTTCTCCGTACCAAATCAACTCTCTCCAAACCAACGCGATCTATCAAATACAAAATCGGATCGCTCTTCGGTACATCTGGAAACGAATCAATTCGTCGACGTGCGTCATTCGACTTCCTTTGATGCAACGAGGAGGCGTCTGACGTAGAATCGTTAATTGCCCCGCGTAAATTAGGATCTCACGGTTGGCACGTTTGGTGCCAGCCGAACTGCGCGGCTAAAGAAACCGCCCAGAATAGTTACAAATCGTCCCCTTGCGGCCGCGCATGCCCAGGATATCAACGTCGTTCTACAATTTGCGATTCCTCGACCACTCGTCTTCCCTATAATCGACCCTCATCCAGCGGAGAAATAGAAACCAAAAATAATCGCGCACCAGAAATCAGGATGGAGAAGGAGGATTACGAGATTCGAGGTACGCACCTCATTCCTCCAATCTGACGCCCTGTGGTTTTTTCTTTTATGCCCAAAATTAAAACCCGAGGTAGGGAGCGGAGATGCGAAGACGCGGCGGACATTTCGAGGAACGCGAGATGATTATTAAAGGTGATGTCTCAGGCGCAGTGGATCGTGCATCGAGACTTTTACCCGCGAGACGCGTCTCGCGCCAAAGTCCTGGAGGCGTTAAACTGGCGTCGAAGGAAATTAATGGAAGAGGAGAGATGGATACCAAAATTGAATTCAATCTTATATTTCATATTTGTATGTAAAAAGGTATTGCATTGTGAGGGGGAGAGTGAATGGAAGAAAGTGGATGGAAGGCAGGCGCGAGGAAGGGGTAAGGCATAGATGTATTTTGAAGTTACTGTTCCGCTTTCCTTTTTTTCAATATAATACATGGTATATTAATGATAATAAAGCGATTTAAGCCCATTTTATATTCACGCTCTTGTATGTTCTCTGCTTTTGACCTTTCTACTTATACTTCCTTACTCGACTTCCTCTCTCGCTTCCTATCATAAAACCGTTCTCTGTCGCTTCTCGGTTTCGATCGTTCACTGTCGCTTATCAAATTTCACCGTTGTTACGATCTTGATTTTTCTGGTGACGCCTTTGGTACCTCACTACCGCCTCTACGACTAGACTTTCCTCTACTACTGGGGTTCCTCGCTACTTCTAGGGTGGACCATCTATTGGTTTGTTTTTAAATTATTGGACATGACCACACTGGTGTGACCGATTTGCTTGAAATTAGAACAGCTGGTCGGTCTGATATTCGATAAAAAAAATGTTGTTTTAAATATCGATGGAGACTCATTTTATAGCGTTTTTAGGGACAAACTTTTAAATGGCCCACCCTATACAAGTCAATACTATATACACAAACTATATATCGTGTCAAACAATATACACAAACGCTGCAGTCCACAGCTTCCAAACTCTTACGACATAAAAACATTTTTAATCGGCTTAGTGTCTTACTCAAATCGGTTGAATTAAAATTTTCATTTTAAACATCATTTCTTTTTGGCGTAAATTGCGCCTAAACCGAACATTTTCCTCTTACAAACGATCGCGATAAACGGCGTGCCGTCGTCCCTCCAGGGCGAAGGCCTGGAAGCGTTAAGCTGTCGTCGAAGGTAAGAGGATTCCTGGTTAAAGGCCTCGTATAAGTCGCGTGCCACGATTCGATTTCATGGTCGTTGATGCTCCGCGACCCGAGAACGTACGAAGACTTTCGTCGGTCCGCGACTCGCAAAGGAACGGAGGGCCCTTCGAGGACGCGCGGAATAGCCGAAGTGCGAAAGCCGATTCGAACACGAGGCAAGCAGCTGCCGCGAGACCCACCGCGAACTTTGGCGCTAAACATAAACTGGTATTTTTATCGATCTATCCATTCTCATCGAGCAGTAATATAGAACATTATTGCAAATATCAAATCGCTTGCCACGTGTCTGTGGAAAGATTGATGGAAATTGTTGTTTTTTTTTTAAGTAGAATTGCTGTACTTCGCAAGGGGGATTTTTTTTTTCAGATTTTCGATGATTTTACTGGAGTGTGTGAATTATTATATCGGCCTATCGACGTTTCTTCTTAGTACTCTTTTTCTTTAAGGATATACGTAAATATGTCTGGAAAGTGGCTGCTAGGTTGACCGCTAACGATACTAGACTCGCGGGACTTCGGTTTCTAACGAGCATAAAATTCGAGGAGGCCATCGAAGATAACAACGGACGGAAGCACGTTTGAAGCACGAAGAACGAAGTCTCGAAAACGAGGCGAAACTCTTATTCCTGACCTACGACCGCGCGAAGGATGGAGATGTTGATGTCGCTCTCGCTGATATACGAGTATTCGTATCGTTATTACATCTCTTATTCCTCAGAAAACCAAGTCGCCTTATTTTACAACACGCTTTCTAAAGCAAGAAATAGATTCCATTATAACGAATACACAGTAAACTTATAAAAGCAACTCCAGAAAAATTACTAAAAAAATATTCAAGCAGCCCTCGATTTCGAGTAAATATTGACTATCATTGGATTTCGAATAAATACCTTCTTCATTTCACGCGCGATAAATGATCGAGTTATAAAGAAAAGTGTCTCCAGCATATTCTGCACGAGGAGCTCGATTTAAATATAAATCTCCGGTATCGTTCGATTCGTCGTTCGAATATGAACTTCGAGCGGACAACTTTATTCGACGAGCCTACCTACGACTCCTTCCAAATCGCTCGAAACTTTAAACGGACGTTCCATAACCATCGAGATTGCTTCCTGCTTCTGAACAGGGCCTTCCATTTCTGCAGGTCGTAATCTCGCCGGGACATAAAGCAACGGGGTTACATCGGGATGTAAAAAATTTATGCGGACGTCGCTATGAGACCGGTATTTTCGACGCTGAGTCGCGGATAGGGAGAAAGAGCGATAGCCAGGAAGTGTGTGTGAGAGAGAGAGAAAGAGAGAGAGAGAGAGGGGCTGGCAGTAAAAGTAACGTTAAAGCTGCTACAGAATTCAAAACGCATTCCTCAGAACGTGTAGGAATACACAATGCGAGGGTAGGTACGCCGGGCGGAATTTATTTTCGTGCAACGAAACCGCGGTCTTGGGTGCGTTTGGATTAAGCGGGATTCCGGGGCAAAGGAGATCAAAAGCCCGTTTCCTTCTGGCTAAGAGCTTTCCTTCCCTAGATTGCTGCGCGCGACTGCAGTTATGACGTACAACGGGCGCGAGCAAAGTAGATTCGCGGCCCATTTCCTCGACGACGGTTCAACCCGTTGCCCTGTGATATTTCCGTGTTAATCTACGCCAAAGCACGGGCATCGTCGATAGACCAACGAAACGAATTGTCCATTGATATTCGTTAATTATTGTCGTTGAATTAAGGGTAATTCCTAAAGCGTATTGAGCTAGGGACTTATATATAGATATATATGAAGGTGTAAGATTACTTGGATGTTAGGTGTAATACTGGGTGTCCCAAAAAAATCTGCTTGCTCCTTATTCGCGTATTATTTATAATAACAAAAAAGGTAGCGCTGAATTATCTACAAGACTAATGCTTTCTGTAATAACTCAGGTTTTTTTTAATTTATCTCATTAGACTTGTATCCGCGTTAATGTGTAGTCATGTCAAAATAAAATATACAACTAATGGCCAATCGATGAGCGAGTACTTATATTTTACACGATGAAATAGCAATGCGATGGGTCTGATTCGAATCCAAAAGCGTGTCTACGGTTTGTGGCGTTCTTGATATTCTCCAATGAAATTATATATCGTTTGATGCTATAAGTATCTCATTGTGGGGCACTAATTATCGATAAAATCGCGATTGTTCGAGGGTACGCGGCTCTATTCTCCTGTAGGCTCACCGAACGTACCTACGGCAAGTAGCGTTCGAAGCGTGTAACCTGATTTCCGCGCGACAGAATTTCCATACTACCCGGAAGCTTGCAAGCCTATTAACCGCGATGGAGTTTTGGCCAAAACAAGAGGAGCTGCGTCTCGCGAAAGAGTTTCTACGTAATCATCTATCACTCTAGAATAAACAATGTCCATGACAAATCCACATATTATTATACAACTCGCAAGACATTTACTTTCATATTTTAGATCGATATTGCTCTCAGTCATCCTCGATACTATATACAATATTATCGATTGTCTCAGAGACGTCATATAATTAAGACGCATATATCGTCTAGTATAAAAATAATCAATTAAAACCTCGATATATCGACGTGCAACCTGAAAGTTACACTGCTTCACGCAGGATTAATATTCATCCTAGGATCCTACGATTAAGACGGAACTTCCTTCCCACAAACTTCCCGCAGCATATTAGCTAACCTCCCACCTAATCTTCTGCTTATCGCGCACCATTATTAATCATCCAAGGTCAACGACCGAAGTTTATTCGATCCACGAAAATTCCAGGAGCCAATAAACTTCGCTTATCCGTCTTCAAATCGAGAAGAGCGTCAAAACTACTTACTCCATCGATTAACCAATATCTATCCCGCGCTATTTCCCATACTGATCGTAATTCCATGAGTCACGCGGCCTTATAGCACTAGCCAGAAGGTCAACACCGTGGTGCTTCGCTATAGAGCCAATCGATGGGCCGCGATGCGCGCAGGATCATTATTTCGCCAGCTCCAGGCGCGCCAGCGACTCTAGGCGCGTTTAATTAAGACGCCAGTCGTTAGAGTCAAGGGTATCCGACGTTACCTGGAGGAGAATGCGCTTAGCCTTAGCCAGGCGTTAAGCGCATCCAAAATATTCGAGCGCGTTAACGCGAGTCAACGAGGTGGATGCCCTTAAGGACATGGCGGATGTATTTGCATGGAAGCGTAAGAGCATAAACGCCCGTGGATCCTATGGATGAAAAGCGGAGGAAATTGCCTGGCGAACGTCACTTCGAAACGGTTTCTTGCTGCGTCTTGTCCTCAGCAATGGCTTATCAGTCCTGCGTTTGGTTAAACCGCGTCTAGTCTTACGTATACAAGGTGCTTTTAGGTTCATCGAGGATAGAATAGGTCGGGTGTACGGGGAATTCTTGTTTTGCACAATTGTTTGTTGGAAGATTTCAATGCTACAATCTATCGAAGCGATCGAAGTGAGAGAATGAAGGTCGATTCTGAGATGTTTTACTGTGTCAGAGAGTCGATTCTTATTGGTTTACTCTGTAAGAGGGAATTTTTGGGGGTTTTTTTATGATTCTATCGCAGTGTGAATCGTTCTATCGAGATATACGTATTTTTTTTTAATAGGTGTTTACTTTGAGGATGTACGTGGTATGTGTAAATGTGGTCAGAAAGTGGCTGGTAGGTTTAGTGTTGAGGTGACATGATAGAGGAGAAAAGTCCCTTTTTTCGCATGGTTTATTGAGTTTAAGGGTGAAAAAAAGGGAGGTGGTGGATCTATTCCTTGATCGTGTCGCCAAAAATAATATAGAAACAACGGTTGGACATACGCATGGCTTTTTTTTTTGTATGGTATTACTATCTTTCTATGACGTCGGCATTTTGGTGTATATTAATAGCTCATTAGTATAGCCTTGGCGCGCATAAAAATGACGACATAATATATGGACAATGTTGAATAAAACATGGATTATAATCGTGCTGCTCGAAAGTTGCTTAAGTGCGATCATTATTAAAAGCGGACGGCAAGAAAGAGAGAGCGAACGCTCTTTGTAATTTAAAATACGCGAGCTTCGTTCGCGATACGAATGATACAACGAATGGGAGCGATTAAACATCAGCGACTTACTTCGTTAATCCTCGTATTTCTTGCTCGAGAAATACGATGCACCCTGCGAAGGGAAAGAAAAGCAGCGAAACTCTGGCTAAGTGCGGGCAGTAGATCGCGATTAAACACCGTGGAAAATACTTGGGGGGTGGAAAGAAGTTGTCGTTGACAAACATTAATCATAAACTTTCTCGAGATACTTGTTTCGAGAATTCCTTGGTCGATCCTCGCTTTTACGCATAGCCGCAGCAGGTGCTTGCGCGACGAGTAAAAGGAGGTAAAATAAAGGATGATGAATCGCGCTTTTTTGGAAGGAACACCGGGGTTGTCGGCCTTCCCCCAAAGTTTCTTACGTAATAACGAAACATTAACCGATCCTCGGATGGGCAACAAATTTGCGATTACACGTGCATCAATATTTATTTTTGTACAGCACGATTTTTCTTATTTACAGCTTCCGCCACTTTTACATTCTTTTCTAATTATTCTTTATGTAAAAAGCAGTGCATGGTATTACATGATTTTGATATTATTACACGTTTATGTAATGTTCTATTACAGATTGGACAGAACTTTATTCTCGAATGGAAGGAAAAGAAATTTGTTTTTGATTTTTATGATCTATCTTTGGGGGAAGACAGCAAATTTGGCGATTTTGTTAATGATCAAATGGAGTATGATTATAAAAGCGGAAAAACGGTTTATTTTCGATGCGAAATACGAGGATACTTTTCACGCGGTCTAATGATCCAATGGAAAGCGGTCCGGGCGCGACGAAGCATGCCCGTGCGCAAATATCGACGTCAAGCGCCCTGCCGATATTATTGGACGAAATTAATATCGGAGGGCGACGGTGCGCTCGTAAAATGCATTTTCCCCCACCAAAGCCCATTTTCCCCAAATATTTATGCATAATATTTCCCGGAACTGCTGATATCATCGTCCGTCCCGACGTTGTATTATTTTACGACGCGCGACCTGTTTGAAATAACCGCGGATTCGCGCAACAGGATATATGGCATCGCGTTTGGTTAAATAGCAATGCTATCGTGTTTATGTGCAAACAAAAAGCTAATTGAATAAACAGTTTTCAATTACATTCTTTCAAGTAAAAAAGTTTTTTAACAAATATCTGAAGTAGGCTTTTTTTCGATTAGAAATTATAACCGTTAGAATGATATTCATTGGAACATAATTTTCCAATAAATTATAACAATTAAATCTATAACCGTGGACCTACTGATCAACTTAATAAGTTATCAACTTATAGTATTTATCAACTGATTAATTAACTTACTTCTCATTAATCAACTTCAATACAACGATCTTCTTATCAGCGACGAACTTAAGTCGCGCGAAAAACGAAATATACCTCGCGATATAACATCGAAGCGCCGATTGGCTACCCGAGTTTCGCGGCGAGAAGAGAGACGAGGGAGTCAGGAGAGAAGGATCGAAAGAGTCGGCGCGCTTCGAGTGCAATTAGTTAATTACGAGGAAGCGACATTTCCTTCGTTTTTATTACGCAACCTCGCGTCTCTCCCCTGCGCCGATTATCCCGCGGCACTGGAAGAAAGAGCGGGAGAGCTCTGTTTTCGTTGTCCAAGCTTCGCGCAACAATTTGCCAACCTTTTGGGGCACGGAGCTTACCGTCTAATCGCGGAATCGCGAGTTATTAACTCCGCGATTCCGGATTCCGCGCGGTTCTTCTCCGCCGCGAAAAGCACGACGATTTTCCTCCTCGATAGTGGGAACAGGCCTCTGGGAACCTGGACACCGAGCCTGGGATATTTTGTCGCTGCGTTTAGGCTCATTAACCGCAATAATTGCCGCCACGTAATTGGCCCCTGGGGAATTCGCGTTTAATGCAGTTTAGAGGCTCTTATCCGGCGCATCGAGATTCACTCACGACTTCTGTATTTCTCAGGCTGAAGAGTATGGAGTGGAGGCTATAGCAAGGTGGGGGCTTATTAAACCGTTCGGTGTACATCGAAGACGACTTCCGTATTTCTCAGGCTTAGTAGTATAGAAGGGAAGGTATAGAAAGATATATAAATATAGAAGGGAAGGTATAGAAGGATGGAGAATTATTAAACACTTCAGTGTACACTAAAGTATAAGATATTAAAGTACGTGAAAGAGTACTAGTCTGAATATTGCTCTGATAAATAATCCTAAAGGAAGCTATAGAGTGGGCCATTTAAAAGTTTGTCTTTAAAAACGCTATAAAACGAGTCTACATCGATATTTAAGACAAAATTTTCTATTATCGCGAAGGTTGGAGTCTTAGATTTAAGAATGAAAAGACCGACCAGCCGTTGAAATTTCAAGCAAATCGGTCACACCAGTGTTGTCGTATCCTATAATTTAAAAACAAACCAGTAGATATCCCATCCTATATATACTTTCCTATTTTCAACTCAAACGAATACACAAAACTACATATAAGTTTCTATTCCAATTCGCGTATCCAATAATTCCTTCTCGTTCTTTAATTCCTTTCAGTATTTCTGCAATTTTGCCATTACACGAGATCCAAGATTTTTTCTAAGGATCGACCGACTCATCATTTCAATCGCTTCGATAAGTTTAGCCTTAAAGACGATCGCGAACAAGAAGCGAGCGCGTTACGGCGAATTAATCTCGGCAGTGACATTTAATCGAAGGAAATTTCTGGCGCGTAACGGCGCGGAGGATGTTTAGCCGTGCGGATTTCTGTCCAGCGCAAGAAGTACGTAACTTTATCGCGGCCAGAGTCCAGAGGTGGTTTAAACGTCGGTCCATCGGCTTTATTCACGAAGAACTTGACGTCTCCGTCTAGACTTACCGCCTGGACGAGCAGCCTTTTCGAAGCAAGAAGCACAACAAATTCAACGGACCGGCCGCTGGATGCCGGCTAGCCTGGCTCCAGCACTTAGGACATATTGGAAAAGTTGGATCGCGAGGCGACTCCGAAAAACGCCGCTCGAGAATCTGGATGCTGGCTTCGAGATTAGGAAGATCGATAAATCTCCTGTATGGATCAATTAGAAGGAGGAGCTGTCCGAATTTTGTTAACAGCCTTCATTTTCTGCCTAATCATTTTTTGAGTTAGGACTTTATTTTATCATCAGCTTTGTTCGATTAGAACGACGAGCTGTTCGAATTTTGTTAACGGCCTTCGATGATTTTTTCAGTTAGGATTTTATTTTATCATTAGCTTTGTTCAATTAGAACGATTAGAATTCGATCGTTTTTTGAGAGAGGACTTTATTTTATCATCAGCATTGTTCAATTAGAAGAAGCTGTCCGAATTTCGTTAACGGCCTTCGATGATTTTTTCAGTTAGGATTTTATTTTATCATCAGCTCTGTTCGATTAGAACGAGGAGCTGTCCGAATTTTGTTAACAGTCTTCGATCATTTTTTGAGTTAGAATTTTATTTTATCATCAGCTTGGTTAGTTTTATTATTCGATAGCTCGTCTCACGAATGGTTTTTAGCAACGATGAACAATAATTCCTGCGCTTTTTCAGCCATAAAAAGTATTCTATTACATTCTCATCGAAGTCGCCGAAATCTTTCTAGCCCTCTTCTGGCCAATCATCGTTTTCATCTTTTTTCTCACCAGGTCGATCTTGCGCTACTTTCTTTTTTCATATTCATTTTTCTGCACCGATCGCTAAGGTCATCTGGCCTAGGACCTACCGTTTAAGATGATTTCCGAACCACCAGAGCTACGGTCACCCAATCGCGCTACTTTCGTCTCGTTGATCGATCATCCTCCAGCGAAGCTGCAATTTTTCCTGAAAAAACACACCAAAGGAATCGAACCGAGGAATCATCGCGACGATCGTTTTTATCGCCAGGAGTATTAAGAATCTCCCAGCCGATCCGTCGTAGAGCCGAGAGCGCCATCTCGACCAGACATACCGGTTGATCGAGCAACCTTTTTGATGCACGAAGCGCAACAAGTTCAACGAAGCGGACGGTGCGTGTCGGGCAGACTGGTTCGAATTCTCAGGAGGCGGCACAGAAAGGCGATGTCATACGGCGAATCGACGCACGGCTATTTCGTTAAATTAAAATCGCTTCGATCGGCCAGGGGGATTCTGGCAATCGATTACACGATTTTCCTTTTGTCCCTTTTAGCTTTCCTCCTTTTTCCTTTTTCCTTTTTTTTTTTTTTTTCGAAGTTCAAAAGCCTTTGTCGAGCCACTATCTTCCGCGCCCTGGATCTACGAGAGCATGGAGCAAAACGGATTTCTCGGATGGCGGGTTTATGGAAATATTGGCGAGCGCCAGGATGGATTCTTGGAACAAGGTTGGCGCGATGAATGGATATTTGGACATCGTCGAGGGAGTTCCTGGGCGACTGGGTCGTGCTGAGAACTCCTGGTGGTTCACAATCGATATTCGATCTGCGAGTTTTTGGGCGAAGGAAACTGGATTAATGTAGTTAGCGATGTACGCGAAGGGCAAAGTGTTTTGGGTAGATAAAATTAGATTGGTATGGTTAGTGATGTATTCGAAAGGTATTATGTGTTCCATTGCTGAAGCTAAGGTTGTTTAACCTTTTAGTGGTGGCGCTTTCGAGTGCAAAGTGGATGACATGTCGATTATTCGCTTTAAAAGAAGGAATTTAAATGAACGAATTTAAATAAAGAAATTTAAATGAACGAAGGAAGGAATTATGTCGATTTTTTATTATTAATCATCTAAGTAATTTGTATTGATTCTATTTTTGCCACATCAGTGGCTTATAAAAGACGCCTTTCGATCATTCATATTGAACGAGAAGCGACATCTACTTTGCATGGTTGATTGTTGTTGACACTCGAGGGCTCAGTCGAGTTCTCGGAGTAACGAGGCGAGAGTGTTCGCACTTTTATTACATTATGTAAATCCGATATCGTTATACGCTACTTATCTTGATCGATGCGCTTGTACCGGAATAAAACGATAGCTTTGCTCGTAAATAGTACTCGATAGAATGTTCGCGACGAAGAGATTTACGGTACGGTGGCTTATACAGTATGGAAATTCATAATCGTAGCTGAAAAATTATTTCACGCCAATGTAGACCGTTATGAGTAAAAGACTTTCGCAGTTTTTCATATATTTTTTCGAGAACAGGGTATTAAGGTATAACAGGGGGTCTATACGAAGCGCTGAATAATTCAAAACTGCGCCTTCCACGCGTCTCCTTCATTGAATTTGATGTACGCGAATGAAATACCTGGTAGGAATATTCTGAAATTTCGCGAGCCCGTTGCTTAATGCTAACGAAAGCTTCAAAGAAACTTTAAACAGCCTTTGACGTTCAAAGAGGGAGTTTGCCGAAGTGCATAATACCCGGAGGTAAAATTGGGATTCTTGATCAAACGAGGTTCGAGCAATAATACCGAATGTAGAGATCAAATGCTAGCCGCTGCATCCAACATGAATCGCGCGTCGAACCGTGAATTTGTGTATCGATCATCTTCCTGTCGTTAAATAACGATTTTTAGCGGCAAACAATTTACGTATTTTCCAATGCTTGCGCGAACAAGAATCATTTTATAAGACGGCTGTCGATTATTATAATAGAAGACTAAAGTTAAGGCGAATGCATTCTTCCAGAAGAAAGGAGAAAAACGCGTTTAAACATAAAAATACGTATCTTTCTAACCGATGAACAGCTACACTTTAAAATACCGTAACTCAAAAACTACTTCAGATACATACTTAAAATTTTAGTACGTTATTTTTAAAGGCATAAACTATCGAAAAATGCAGAAATAATCGATTTTTTTAAAGTTTCACACTAACAGTGCCCCTTAACCCTTTTACTGTCAAGCGA